>UCQR01003304.1:0-11543 GCA_900474235.1 Cecidostiba semifascia
ATATTACCAACAACTTGGTAAATATTACCAAGAAAGTAGTTAACTTACCAAGATTTTTATTATGCTTACCAAGCACTTGGTAAGATTAACCAAAAATATAGTTGGTGCGTATTTTACCAAGCGCTTTGTTAATTTAACCGACCATTTTTTTCCGTGCAGACTCTGCACATCTGATTGCACGAAAAAGTTGACATGATTTTTCTCTAATAATACACTCGTCATTAAACCAAAAGCCCGACCTCAGTATAGCCCGCAATTAGAACTGGACGGCCGAGAAAACAACGAAAATATCCTTAAGAAGCTGTATTAACACAGTCAGCAAAAAAGAATTAACCTAAACTCGATACATACACAATGAACGTCCAGTTTCCGTAATTGCGCATATAGGAATAATGAGAAACTGGACTACCTTCTATAGTCGAGTCGTGCTTATATAGAATTCTCGCGTGCCAGAGATGGATTAGCTGCTGTTCTACTCCTCTTGACCTTTCGAGCCTTTAGCAGTCGAACTCTCGAATTAAAATCGTGCGCACGTTGTGAACGCGCTGCTCGATTGAACTTGAAGAGCTGGTGTGCGGGGTATAATTAAATTTTCTAATTTCATCGGTTCTATTTACAGCCGTGGCTCGACACACTTTCTACGGTCAGTAGTATAATATATCAATCGATTTTTTTTTAATCATTACGATGTCTAGTTAATCAATTATACCGATATCACAGTAGAGGGATGAATTAATTTCAAGCAATTTTGCAGCCGAAAATACATTGGCCATCGATTTTATCTGATCGTATAGAGGCTCCCGCGCTGCCAGCAATTCAAACGCCTTCTAAAATATGCTCGAAAGCTCTGACAGGCCTCCTTGGCCAAAATTTCCAAATGCCTATAAGGTATTCCACAGTCGTATACACATACACGGCGCGCGTGTGCGTTCATCATCGAGAAAGGACGTGATGCTCGAGCACGACTCGTATACCAAATTCGAGTACGAAATCTTTGTAAGAATCTTAATTTACTGCTGGTGCCAAACTTATATACATATGATTTTTATTTAACCCACACAGCACGATGATCCGAAAACTTCTGTAGAGTCACGACTTTCGTCTCTCACAGCTATTATCTCGCGACCTTTCACCTGCATATATACCTTCTTTTCAACAACCCTCTCGCTGTATAGCAATAACAAAGTATTCCTCCCGCGGGATCTCGGCCAGAGGTCTTTGACCTCCACCGCGAGATGAAGAAACTGCGCTATGAGGCATCAGACTTTTGACTTCCGGTCGTTGCGCGTTTATAATATAGTTGCAGTGCAGGAGTAGTAGGAGGCGCCTCAACTTGAACTTTATTTTGAGCTTCGCTATTCTTAGAGTCGTAGACCAGAGAGGTAATGTGCATCTCGCTATTTGCCTTGGAGTGTACGATTTCAAAATGCTATTTCTAAAGTGATGCAGCGAAGGATGTGAGTGTGCGCGCGCGCGCGCGCGCAAGCGAGTTGTACATATTTGTAATATTATAACTTTGTCGAGAGCGGTGTTTTTTAAGCTAACTGATGCGCGCGATTATTAGAATTCGATGTTTCAATCGTTGATTCTATGATTATTTTATGAATGCATTTAATAATGAGAAATGCATCTTTTGAGTTAACTTGTAAAGTTCACATTTTACTTTTCGAAGCATCTAATTCTTGTAAGTAAAATAAGGCTCCAGGACTCTTCGTTTACTTATACGTATAATGCTTCGCAATATATACTGAACCAAATACAATGAATTACGAAGCAGCATATACTTCTACGAGTAACGAAAAGTCCGACTGAAATATAAACTAAAATACAAACTTAATAATATTAATAATAATCCAAAAAAAACTTTGAGCATGAGTTTGATCCCTGTACTAATGATGACTGATTAATCGCATTAACTCACTCTCTCTCTCTCGGCACCTTTGGGGATGATGGCTGATGGCAAACAAAACAAACGAACGAACGAACGAATGAAAACAAAAAAAAACGCACTAACAACCGACTGCGCGCGCTGTCTCATAAAGCCGGCACCACACGAGCAGCAGCGAGCACCGGACATCCACGACCTCCAAGACAGAGGGTTGGGACAGTAGTAAGCCCGACGGTGTGCCTCCGATGAGATCCGCCTTCGACAGCTTCAAAAGGTGACACTGACAATAGCCTGTGATGCATCCGCAACAACAAGTACATATATATAAAAACCTACCAATGTCAAAAGCTAAAAGAGCTGTCACCGTCGCCTAATATATTATACCTTATATGTATATGTATATTCATATGTGTGATGTGCTTCTCGTAGAGCCTTATTATTCGCAGCTTCACATATTATATTGCATCAGAGCGCACGCATTTCGCCTGTATCATCGTAGTTGCATAAACGGAGATAAATCACTTTGTCACACTTGCACATATACGCTTTAGCTATATTTAAGAGGTAGAAGATTGTTATGCACTTTTTATTATTTAGTTGTACCTATATACTTATACGAAGTAAGCGCCCGCTACCGATTTTTTTCGTTTTCGGTATATATATACGTACACATACCCTCGTTGCATAAGTCATGAGCGATCACACTGTATTACTTTTTATTTTTGTCACGTATATATGCTACATGCACCCATCGCAACGTCCATCAATGTTCATCATCGTATTAAGCTTGTAGAGAAGAATACGTATATTCGAACGACACATAATATATATTATAGCTCTATACGTTCCATCGGAGTATGCAATCGATTTTTGAACAAACTCTTTTCCAGTTTCTTACTTATACAAACTTGATTGTTCAAAAATTGATTCTCATCAATACAAGACTCATGGGGGTTAATACCTGCAGTCCACGCAGCATTCGAATAGCACCTCATGTGACTTACCCCTATATCTCTCGACACTAGGTCGTATATTAGTATACTTTCCAAATATCGTTCGTTACCTTCTTATATAGCTATTCTGACCTTTCGATATAAAAAAAAAAATGATTCAACTAACGCAAGTCTTTGTTTTGGAATTGCAGCACGACGACACAACAGCAGTCGAGCCAGAACAGCTCACTCAGCCCGCAGCACGACTCCAACACCTGGTTGGATGGACTCAACAGCCCACTGATCCAGGATGAGGGAGACAACAAGATGCTCAAGCTCAGATTCGACGTGTCGCAATACACGCCCGAGGAGATCGTTGTCAAGACTGTTGACAACAAGCTTCTTGTAAGTGATCCCAGATATTATTATAATTGTATGATTCAATAAGATGGATGAGGATTTAAAATCAGATATGATGTTGTTAACAACAATTATTATATGATTTTTTTTGTATGTGGATATCGAGCTGCTGAATATTTACAATCCTCATCTATTTTATCCATAGTTTGCAATTTCTGTACATTCTTTCGTTTTGCAACAATAAAATATTATTCCACACACTGTCAAACTCAGACATATACCGCATAGTCATTAGGATCACGCGCATAAATCACTCTCTCTCTCTCTCTCTCTCTCTTGAAATCTGTCAATTAAAAAGCCCAAGCGCAATTCTCTCGAAAATTCTCGCGCGAAACTCGCATCGCGTCAATAACGCCGGCGTGATATCTAGAGCACTTCTATATAAGCAATAGAATATCTTTTGGCTGAGATCTCCGCGAAGCTTGTCCCGAAACATCTTCTCTCTCATTCCTTCTCGAGTCTGCCGCGAAATTGTCCGTGCGGCGCGCTAATATGTAAATGTATATATTCGCGCGCGGATCTCGGACAGACGCGAGGTTATGCGTGTTGAATTACGCAAGAGGCCGCCTGGCAGCTTCTCCGGACTCTCTCTCTCTCTCTCTCTCTCTCTCTGTTATAATGTTGGGAACTTCGTCTTCGAAGCTTGTGCAATGCCTCGAGTGTATTCTTTTAATCAAACACGCCGAATTTTCTTTTTATCTGTGTGCGTGTGTTACCGTTTCGTTAAACAAATCTGTACTGTCGTGTGTGTATGCTCAGTAGGTCGTTTGAAAAACTTATATGTTTACCTATAATATACTGTTTTGCATTTGGAAGATATCCAATGGCCGTAAAGATTCGTTGTAAACATTATTCCAAAGAGTACAATTAGTTTCGAACGCTCAGGCAAAATCGTAAATTTTTTCCTCCACAAAACGTTTGTAATTATGGGCTACATACTGCATCACCTATAATACAATAACTCGAACAGCATTGAATATCAAGCTGATGTTAAATAGTCTACCTTCTATTTTTACTTATTTTTACCTCGGTAGTGCGCGTCAGTAAACACATTTCCAAAGCTCCTCCATTCGAAACAGCATATATCAATTCTTTTCCTTGAAACTTTGAAAATCGAGAATTCCACAATTCTAGAAGCAGCGAGAGATTCTCCGCGAGCTTTCCACATGCGGACTATACTCTCTCGCGTCGTCGTCGCGGCGCTCTCGAAATAACCAGCTCCAAAAATAAATAACTTCTCGCCCCGTCACGCCGACGCTCCGGAATAATGTCGGCATTGTGGAACGAGTCGACGAGGGCTTGATTCGTAAAGGGAAAAAACGCCGCCGACGTGAGCTCGAGTTTCGCTTTGTCGGCATGTTAGTCGCGATTCCTGAATTAGAAGATTTGTCAAAGTTTAGGTATCTTAAGTCGAGTGCGTATACCTCGGAATGCTATACGCAGTATTTTAACTCGCGCGCGACCTCGTGTGGTATTCGTTACACTATATGATAATTATACGCGTATTATATATGTACAACGACGTTTAAATATAGCAAAAGGTTAAGATCGATCCGTCGGCATCAGTAGTCTGCATATGGCGAAGCGAAATAAGGAAACAATAAGGAAGTGATTGATTATAGCCGGGCGATGAAAGCCACGCGTCAGGTATATACGTATACATAACGAGGGCGCAAAGACACGTTCGTCGTCAGCTCTTTTGGTCCGCCTCCGCGTTGTGCAACTGTACATGAGCGAGGGTCGTTGTACGCGGTAGTGAAGAAGATTAGCATCATCCTCTCTCTCTCTCTCTTTGGGTTTTCGAGATCGGATTCGCGAGCCGGGAATTCGTGACTGGCCGATTTCTCGGCTAGGAGTATAACTGTTTTTATTTCGATTGTGTATATAGGGAGGAGAATGTAAGAATTACGGTACGACTGGTGTGCCGTATAGATTTTTTCAATCGGGAACGTTTTACGTGCGGGATCGAATGCTCATCGTGCAGCTCGTTTTTATTTCGGTAATTTTTTTTTCTGCTACAGTGTGATTAATGGGTGTTAAAGTTCATCTCGTGTTACGTAAATCTCTTCACTTGTACACGTCATGTTAAATGTTAAATATAATTAAAAACAAATATACATATAACTTATTACAGATATCGTACGCACAATTTAAACGATCGAAAATGGTCTCGAAACTCGGCCACATATATACTACTAGCCGGTTTAGCCTTCATTATCGCGCTTTATGTAAGCTCCTCGATTTCCCTGCAAGGTGTAATTTGGTCAAGGTTTGCGAGTCGGGGACGACGTGGTCCTTTAAAGGGTCGGAGCGAGGACGCATGTTATATACACTCGAAATAAGCATCAGGGGAAAAAGTGACTTTCGGCCATGATGCGAACGTACGCGCGTCAGACTTACGTCATTCTCGCTCTATTACTAATGTGTGCAGTAATATCGTTATATATTCTCCCGCTTTCCTAATACGACACGCGGACTTTATTCTATTGAAACTTTTCAAAGAATTTTCCTCGAGATATTTAAAAATTATACTTCAAAGAAATACCGTTCTATACTCGTCGCTTTTCAACTTACTCGAAAGCTTGTAATTCCCCACGATCAATCAGCCAAAGTCTTCTGCGACATGAGCGCGCGCAGAAGAAAAAGTGCAGCCGATCATGCAAAATCCCAATTAGCACTTCGTCTCTGTCCCCGTTACACGTGTTAATGTCTCCCGGACTAGCTTAAGCCCTGCATTTGCATCTTTTTTCCTCCTCAGTCTACTACACACACATATATTATGCTGTATGTATTACGAAAGTTCACGCTGATGCCGAAGACGCTAATTCGTCTGCGCGGCTGCGTGGGAAGTCAGGGCTCGCACGAAAAGTGACGTTTATATTTAGTCACTGACTCAAGAGTCGTATGCGGCCAGCGTTATTTCGGCGCTACGAGACTCTTCGAGCGTGAAAATCGCGAGACTTTGTCGATCCGTCATTTCTTTTTACAGAATAATGCGTAGCTTTTTTTGGGGTCGTTTTTGTGTAACTTGTTGAGACGATGTATTTAGACGTGTCAGTACCGAGAGATTGTTTGAATTTTTCACGAGCGAATCCAGGAAGAGAGACGTATGTTGTAATATACAAAAATGCGACGCGAAAATATAATAAGATTCACGGTCGGTGAGCGTGAATTAATTACAAAATATAATACATCAGCATGTAACGCCCACACGCACAGACGGACCTGTAAAAAAGGCGACAAAGGAAAAATCTAAAAACAGTAGCGTCATCATCATCATCATCATCATCATCATCTTTATGCTTAATGTCTCGTATCGAGGCCAAACGTATATTTCAAGAGGCCAAACAAATCTCGAATGGACAACTGGAACGTTATTATATAAATACCTTTTTTTTTTTGTTCGAGAACGAAAAAGTGTCCGCAGTTTATAAACTCTCGAATCGATCCCTCCCCCGCCAGCACCTGTACAAAACACAAAAAGTATCTATACAGCGTCGACCTGTGTGTGACTCTCGTAGAGCGCACACACGCGTAAGACGATATATCGTATATACGAGCTCCTAGAATTACCTACCGTGCGGCAGCAGTACTGCACCCGGCTCACGATTTTTCGCTCTCGTGACTTCTAGGATTACCTCACTGGATGCTACTCCGCGACTTGGCGGCGGCCTCCTTTTTTTTACGCTACTCTTTCTCTCTCTCTCTCTTGTACGGACGCAAAGATCGATACCGCAACGTCGCGTTTCTGTATAATAGGCATATACCTATATGTTATATGGTGGTGAGACAAGGTGAGGTCGGAGACCGCAGGGATCCTAGCGTTGAATTCTTCTGGCGGAGGAGTGTATTTCATTTGTCGAGTTTGTTGAAACGAGCACATATAGAGCTTTAATCCACCAAAATCTGGAATATCCATCTCTCGCGTGCATATATACTGCGGTTCTATAAAACGCCTCTGCGATAAACTCAGACGATTCGTGTGTAATGCATTACACTCGTCTCACACGATCATTCAGACAAGAGGGCTCAGTACACGGGAGAAGTTTCGAGCGCACGCGAATTATAGTCAGGCCAACTCGTTAGCGCTTTATACGTAATGCAATTAGGATCGCGTGGCTCAACGGTTTTATATATACGTATACGTATGGGATGTACTATACAAGATATTGCAGTCGTTCCATTATATATGCGATACCTTCGTGGGGTGCGGCCTTTTTGCATTTGGGTTATATTATGCACGTATACACACGTTGGTTGGGAGCTTACGACTCTCGTTGTCTGAGATTTGAATAATTTAGTTGAGAACATCGAGTAAAAAAAACAATCGTCGTCTCCTGTTGTCTAAGTAGAGAAGAAGTGCTAACTCGCAGAGCGTCAAGGCTCGATGCCCCCGCTCGTGTTATGTATTTTAGCGTTTTTTTGCTTTTGACTTCTAAATACGTCGATGACTCGCCATGTGTCGCATTATTATCTCTCGTTATGCGGATATCGGCCGCCACTGATGTGTATGTGATCGCCTTGGGGAAACCGCCAGAGTATTCGGCTTTGGAGTATTATATGTATATAATGTAGGCTAGTCTTTTTTCTATATACGTGCGCCCGTTTCCTCATACTTTTTGCAGACGGCGATGGGTCCGACGCGACGATTTTTTTTCTGTGGGATATTATAGATGTATAATGTTGAGAGTATATAGTTTAAAAAAAAAATTGAATAAAAATGTAATACTTTTATTGAGTACATATCATCGAGTAACAATCGGCTAATCTGATTCAGCGCAATGCTTCTTTTGGCTTCGGTTAAATTTTAGTCATGACGTTCCATTCTCGTGCATGAGTCATACCGACTGCATATATATACACGTATGTATCCTGCACACTATGCAATTTGAATATCTAATACATCAATCGCTATAGTGTACAGAGCTCTCGGTGCTAAATAAAACGAGCTGTGCGCGTTCTCGTCTCAAGCCGTATAATATACATATACATTTCAGGCTTCCACAAAGGAATGCGATGATAAAAATATAAATAAACGCTCTTGTTGTTTATGCAAAAGAATCATTTCTTTATTTAAAAAAGTAAACACGTGAATTCCAAAATGTTATTAGAAAAACAACGAGGAGGAATTCAAAAATAACAAAGCCACACACACACAAACAACGGAATAAGGAATGGAAAACTCGCTGGAATAACAGTCGCGACAATCGATATCCTTGCACAAACTGTGTGTGTGTTATATAGTTATACCGCGTCGTCGGTATATATACAGTTCTTTCAGGGTGCGTCTCTCGCACGCGCTCTTCTCGTAGTTTTACGTCTTTTTCTCTGACGTAGCTTCCTATATACATACTACTGTCCTATTTCCCGCTGAACGACATCGTAAATATGCCCGGCTTTTATCGCGGCCCAGCGTAACCCACTTTTTCCGTCCTCAAGGATTTCCGCGTCGACTATACTTGTGAGGGTTTGACCCTATATAATAAGAAACGCTCTGATTACACTTAACGAGCAGCCAATAATACCTTATTATTGCGATCGTGTGTTTCTATAGATATTCTTGTTGTGTTGATTTCAAATTTCATTTGAATTGCCTTTTTCATGCGTAATTTTAACCAGGTCATGTGTCGACTCAAAATATTGTACTCTTCGTTGTCGCGTCTAATTCATTCTTCGCATTTGTATCGTTGGGTTGACTTATTCAAGCGACCTTTGTCGCAGTGGAGTCAGCTGATCAAACATACTCGAGCGAAAAGTTGATGTATACCTGTGATGGCGTAATAAGCACGAAGAATTCGGAACTTGCTAGAAGCACTTCATTTTGTAAAATAAACAAAAATACACCACTCCTGTGTAATCGCTACACAAATATTTGCCCAACTAATTTGAAATTCCAGAAGTCAGTCTACCACAGTCAAGGCTGATAAATATTCCAACGCTGAAAACTCAATTCTTTAACACACATAACCACTATATAACCAACGTCTTCATTGAATTACATTCTTCCCTCTCTGTCTGCAACGATAAATATCATCTCTTTCTTCCTCTGACTCAGCGTTTTCCGCTGTGAATCGCATCAGCAATGAAATTATATCGTAGCATCAGCCGTCAAAAAATTTTCAGATCCCACGCGCGCCTTCTTTCATCCTTTCGCGAGTCAGTGAGTCAGCGTCGCGCGGGGGCGGGCTCGATAGCTTTCACTTCGCCGTATATACAAGCGTGTAGTTTAGGGTTTTTTTTTGTGTGCGGCATTTCTGGGTCGATTCGATTATAGCCATCACGCTTTTAATAAATCAGAACTCAAGCATGCGACCGAAATTGTAATCGATATAAGGTGTAGGTGCCTTTATGTGGTCAAGTGCTTGAAGGGAGGAAATGAACTTTCGGTGAATTTTTGGCACAAGATCGGTGAAAAAAAAAGTTGAATATTATATAACTCACAATGTTTTCTTCTTTTTTCTTTTATTCGATCGGTATAAGGTCGAGAACGTTATTAATAAACGACTTGTTTTGCTGAACAGCCTCAAGTTGATTTAGGTTGTTTTTCCACTCGACTTTCCCCCCCTTCTCGGATATAATATACCAATCACAATATATAGCGCTTTTTCCATAGTTCCCCCTTCAAATATTTGTTAACCGCGTGTGTGTGTGCTCCACTTTCAACATCGCTATACCTATATGCAGCACTGCTCCTTTCGTAACCCAACACTGACTCTGACGCGAATATAAATAAATATTTCGTACAGAAATTCCTAGCTATAATAATAATAGTAATAATAATGAATTCTATATCCGAGAGAAAACTGTAATGAGCGCAATTATTGTGTTTCAGGTCCACGCCAAGCACGAGGAGAAGACAGACACAAAGTCCGTGTACAGGGAGTACAACCGTGAATTCCTGCTGCCGAAGGGTACGAATCCCGAGACCATCAAGTCGTCCCTCAGCAAAGACGGTGTCCTTACAGTGGAGGCACCTCTGCCGGCTCTCGGCCAAGGCGAGAAGCTCATCCCCATTGCGCATCACTAAATTACATAATAATATCTAGGCGAACGATTATATGTAATATTATATTCTCTCCACCGGATCCGCGATCAAACAAAAACAGACAAAAAAATGCAAAAACAAATAAATAAACCGTCGAACGTTAGGTTTCCATTTTTTTATAACGTGTCTATTATATTATATATTATTATATTAATTAATTTTATTATTCTATTAATTGTATTATTTTAAATGTAAATTCAAATCCCTTTTCGTCGTCTTGGTGCCAGCCCATCTATATACCCCCTGTTACACACATTTTATTATTATTATTATTATTGTAATGTGCAAATTCTTTGTCTCGCGAGCTTTTTTTCGTTATGTTATATGAATATATTTTGTTTCTCATCGCTGCGACGAGAGTGTATAATTAAATATTATGCTGGGGAGAAGAAACGAAAAACTCTACATAGGTGTATAATCGGGAGCAGCTTTGCAAGATGTACCTATATTATATAATGTCCACAACGCTGCATTATTCTCTCACTGTGCCTTGCAAGATTTTACGCGAACTGATGTGTGCTGTGCGCTTTTATCAAGATCTGTATTACACTTTTTCCATATAAAATGTGGTCAGCGCTGCTCACTGTCGAAATTTTTATACTACTTATTATGAAAATCAGAACGCTTGCACTGTGTGCAAAAATTTGAAAATAAATAGCAGTGCAAATGCATGCCTAACGTACAGTCGTACATAACGTTCAAGAGCTTTTTTTTATTTGATGATAGGGGTGAAACAGTTTTTCCAATGGCTAGACTCAAAGCGATGGATTGAGCAGAAAAAAATAAATAAAATGAATCCGAGAAAACTTTCGGTATTATATGTAGCTTATATACGTGTTAGTTTAGGTGTATACGTTAAAAGACTAAACACAATGCCTAGCGTATGTAAGCATTATTATATTAATAATATTATTTATGAATATTTTAATATTTTCGAGAACACAAAAAAGTTTAAAAGTTAATAAATAATTGACAACAATTAAACACTGTCTGCTTTATTTGAGACATCTCACGCCCTCTTCTCGCATTATTTCATGATTCCGTACTACCTGCATATCTATGTTTAAAAGAAATTCGGCGACCGTAGCGTATAATTGCATTTCATTCAGATACAAGCATATAGCGATAACGCCTGAAAACGATAAAAATAATACCAAACAATGTGCAAAATGTGCTGATATAAAATGTTTCGTTTTCAGTGGGCAAGTAAAAAGAAATAAGTACAAGGACCTATATTTTATCACAGAATTATTGATTT
>UCQR01003306.1:0-12860 GCA_900474235.1 Cecidostiba semifascia
AACCAAAACTCTGTGTTCCGCGATTTCCTACACAATAACAAACAATTATAAATTTGATTTTTGGTTGTACGAAGTATATTGAGAGCAAACAATGTAAACTACGACTCGAGGTGGACGTCACAATTGGTCACGTTGGCTCCGACATCCCCTTAATCAATGTTACAAGTTGTCACCTAATGATTACAACTGAGTGTAATTTAAAGCTTGTTATTTTTAAAATAAAGGTTGAACGACCTGTACATCTTTTTCTGAAATTCTAAATCAAGATCTTGTAATGAATTTTGATACAAATTTAACACAAAATGGACATAAAATTCTGTAATTCTGCAAAACTCAAAAAAGGCACCTGGAATTTAACTTATGTGTGTATTTGATTAAATACAGCTAGATCCATTTATATCAAAAGTTATATTATATATGTATTATATATATACTGGAACTATACACACAAATAGTCATGCCATCACTTATACAATATTGTCGTACATATACAAGCGAAATTAACTGTACTCTAAAACGTGAAAATAAGAGCCATAATGCAACAAAATGTACGCCCACTATATCTCATTGGACTCACTTGTTTACCCATTAATTATAAAAGTTCACTAAAAACGCGGTTAGTTTCATCGTGTCATAAATCGTAGTGCCTATGCTTATCTAATCCAAATTAAAAAAAAAATAAGATAACAATAAAAAAAATTATTTTTATCACACATTTACGATTTTTGTGATTTTGATATCTATTAAGCGGGCTTAAAGAGACCTTTTTAAACCAGCGAGCAAAAAATGTCGGTAAAAATAATTATTGCCCGCTAAATAATTTGTTAAGTTCTCTGCTTCACATGCATAAAAAACACAAAAATCAGTACATGCGTTACAAAATTTATTATTAATTATACTATGTACGCCAAGGGCGAGTCTGGTACTCTTTACCTCGTGTGATTTGCAATACTCGACAACGAATAGCGGTACACATTCGCCTTCATTTTGTTATGCAAACTACACGCAGTCAAAAAGACCCTATAAATGAAAAGATGCTCGCCCTTGCTACACAATATATACTAATTATTATCGAAAATTTACATTTCGGTGAAAAAGGAAGCACATTTGCATACATGCTGTTTCATATTTTTTGTTTTAACTTCATATTTCCATTTTTTTTTCAATAAAGTTAAGTTGCACGTACGTTTTCCTTAGACAAAGGATGACGGGCACATTTGACTCATGAAAATAATAAAAGCGATCAGAATTCTCACGAACATAAAACTGCTCCCGCCCAACAAAAATCGCTAGATCAGACAATACTAACTGCTCCAATATTCATCTTAAGGAAACTATAATAGAACAGATATGAAAATCAAACACATCACTTTGCTTTGCGCGACGATCCTTTTGCGATCAAAGGAATTATACATACGATTAATTCAGTATCTTAAGTTTTCAATTACCTAGTTAATGTTGTGTTTGCGTATCAAATCATTTATCGTAACTATTATTTTTTCGGACATCACCGATAAAGTCTCAAATGTAAGCACGCGTCAATATTGTCACTCCTTCACACTATGTTTCATTAGCCATCCTCCTTTGGTGGTGTGAACCAGCCTGCAACATATTATGTAATAATATTATGATACCTTTGAAAAGATTAAATTAATTTGAAAACATATTTTTTAATATAATTATCATTATCTAGACTAGTAAAAACTATAAAAAATGTGTGTTAATCAATGCCCTTTTTAAGTATAAATTGAGATTTAACGCTAAACAAAATTGCATAATATTAAAATAATAAATAAATTTATAAAATGAACTAAAAATATAAACTGTAATACTAAAATAATGATTTTTTTTTTATAACGTACTTTTCAAACTTTAAATTACTATGTGTGAAATACATGCAAACATCAGTGCATAACTGGCAATAGTAAAAAAAGTTTATAATAAACAAAGTCTGTACCATTTTTCTCATGAATTTGAACGAGTGATTTGAAGGACTGCTGCGCTCGTGCAAGACTGTACTGCCCCTGTCCGCTGCAAACTTTGCCGCCGCCGCCAGTTGGTTGGAACTGAATGCGCGCCTTTCCCTTCACCAACGTCGCCGATATCTGCATTATTACAGCTTCCACCGTATATGCCGAACTCCAGCCCTGTTTTGTCAGCAATTCCATACATATGGCTCCGCCAATCAAGACGTATCCGCCAGATATCATGGGATAAACCACCCTTACGAATGGTGGTTCAAATGGATAAGACTCCTACAAAAATAGATTTAAAAAATCAGCTTACTAGTATATTGACAGTACTAGTATATTGGTTTAGTACTTTAAATTTTTATTCTAGAACCAGACATGTAATGATTGTCAGAGGTGGTGGGAGTGTCCCGTAAAAAGGTGTGAAAATCTGTGTAGGTTGATAGAAGCAAAAAAAAAAACAAAAATTAAATATAATAAAATGATATTTATGCCAAGAGTTGTGAATTATAATTTGCGCAATCCTCATAACTACCGTGAGGAAACATCAGAAAGGAATGAAATTTTTAACTCCACCAAACTTAGCTTACCATAACTCTGGAACACTATTTCAGGCAAATTTAAAGAATTAAATATTTTCTCGTATAAATCTAAATAAATAGAATCGTTCTTGCAATATAATTAAAATCTGTTATGTGCATTGCATTGTCATATTTTCGACTTATTATTTTTGTAAAGTGTATTTATGCCAATATATTAATAAATAAATAGTTATGAAATTTTATATCCAGGGTTGACTAGAATATCGTGAGCTTCGTGAGCTTGAGAAATTAAATTTTTGATTTTTCAATTTTGATACAAAACTGTCATACTTATATAGGATCTTATTTACTCATTAAAAAAATTAAATAGAAACCTTAAAAAGCATATTCAGGAGTATGCTGTCTTTTCCTTCTTTTTCTTTTAGAAGTACCAGATCATTGTGCAGTGGTGAATCAGGATCTACACACTTTAGTCTAATATTCCATTCATACAGGCTGTCATTTACAAGCTCTATGCTGTACATTCCTGAAATTGACAAAGAAAAGATTTAGAATTTAGTAATATATTGTTTTTCTTTATCAAAATTATATTGACATGCACCTTTCTTGAAACTGTCACTGCGATAAATGTCACGAAGTTCTTTCATAAGCCTATCGGTGGCTTGTACACTTCCAGAGACAGAACCTTTTAAATAATCCTGTCGCTGGTTTTGTCTCAGCCTTTCCAGGGTTGCTAAATGTTCTAGGGCCATCTCATCTCCCTTCGGTATAAAATAATCATAAATATCATATTGTAGAAACTTTTCTAAAATTATTGAAGTAATTCAGGAAATTAAATTTTGAGCAAGATAATCTAATTACCTTATTTTTAGCATTACTTTCTCCTTCATCCATATCTAAGTGAAGGTCTTCTTCGGCTTCACTTTCTTCATCTTCATCAAGATCTTCAGTATCTTCAGCCTCCATTCGCTGAGGTACTGCATCTGTTGCATTACCCAATCTTAGTGGGTCAAAGGCTGTTCTAAGGCGTTCAACATCTGGAGGTTCAGGTAAGGAATGAAGTCGACATAATTCTTTCAGAAGGATCCCTACTTGATTTATAACATGGTTGTCGAGGCCAGTGGTATTACTCAATATTTGTACAGCATTTGTTACACTTGTTTCCTCTGACTCTGCAAACCATACTGGAGGTGTTGAAGGATAAGTTTCCTGTAGGCAAATACAAAAAAATGAAATTAATCCTTGTCTTGATCTTGATAAATGTACCTATCATTAATAAAAAGCAATGTGAACAGTGATTGCAAGTAAGCATTAGTGGATATAAAGTTCACTTATTATAAATTTCCATAATTTACATAAGGTATGAGCAACACTTGTTATATTATAACCAGAAGTGTATTGTCTACCATTATTTTATTTACTTTTATTTTATAGTCCTATGATTAATTGGTATCCAAAGTAAATTATTTTAGATACTTTAATGATATTTAATTTTTAACTTATTATACTGGGTCTTGCAATGAACTGATCCAACCCCAAGAAATCATTATTATTAGTTTAATTATAGTTATAATTAGTTCATTATTTAAAATATACAATGCAAAACTGTCTGTAATATTTGAAATAGTGCAATAACAAGTACTTGGATACAAAAATTTTGTCTAAAATAATTATGTTAAGACTTGAGTAAGTAAGCACCTAAAATAATTATGCTTACATAAACTATATAGCTGGCAAAATGATATGAAAATAATTTTGACAGCGAGAGTAATTTTTTCCTTTCTATTTTGATCAACACAAAGAGCAGCATCAATCTCGACTGTAGTTACGTTATGAATATATAGAGTATATTACTTGTATGAAAATAGATGGTACAAAATTAGATACAAAATGTGTAATAACCAAAGGCATTTTCATAAACGTCGACTACATTCCGGGCATGAATTTCAATTGGTGCCAAATAAATATTAATAATCAGTATCACATTGTAACAGAGCACAAAGGTGATTCACCAGATGAGGTGCAACACAGTTTGTGGATAATAGTCATAGTCATTTTCTCTCAACTTCCAGCAAATCTCTGCTATATTTGGCAAAATCATCAGTATACCCACCGAGAAACTCCAAAACAAAGCCCTCCTCTACATAGGAGCATGTAAATTAATCAACGACCCCGTCGAGAGGGCAAAAAAAAAAGCAACACCAAAATCCCGGACTCTTGCTCATCCGCTCAAATCCAATATTCGCGCGGCTCTCTCCGCTCATGTCTCGGAAGGGCCTTACCCTCTAATCTCTACGGCATGCATTGACCTCTAGTTCGCGCGCACCACCACCCCCTCGATGCGCACGTATATAGTCACGGTGGTCTGGGCGCTATATCCAGAGAGAGACAGAGAGAGAGAGAGAGATATATATATATAGAGATACGAAGGGGAGAGAAAGCGGGCGAACCCCATCGATTCGACCCTCGCGAAAATCTCGCGCAAACTTTGCGCCAGACGCGCAGCGTATGTATAGGCAGACGTCGTCGAACGAAAGGCCAATGCAGAATATCTAAGTACAAGAAAAAGGGAGGGATCTCGGTCGAAATCGTCGGCCCCGTCTTTGTCCCGTCCCGAGAGAGAGAGAGAGAGACACGAAGTGTATATACATTATACGCATCACACACACGCGGGTGACGAGCCTCTGCACCGAGAGGACGGCCAAGGAGAGTATCGCTGCACGCCAACGACTTGGGCGCTGCTGCTCGTAAAGAGAGAGAGAGAGAGAGAGAGAGAGGGAGCAAAAGAGAGACGGGAAATAATCGACGGGAAATGTCGGCGGCGGCCCTCTTTCACCGCGATTTGGCCGAACAAAGGCCCAGCAGCAGCAGATCACGTCTGTCTCCCACTATATACCCACACTCTGCTGCGCACATCTCTCGTCGCGTAGAGAGAGAAAGAGAGAGAGAGAGAGAGAGAGAGAGAGAGAGCCAAAAGGAAAAAATAAAAGAGCCGTATAGGGGCACACATAGATATATGTATATGCATGTATTATACTCACTGTGATATTGGCATGAATCTCGTACTTCTTGCCGTTCTTGCCGACGAACCTACAGCTGAGCTCGTCGACGCTCGCCGACATTATCTGAAAGCGCTCATGGCTCTTGGGAAAGACGGACTCGAGAGTCCTGATCTCCTGCTTGAGGGTATTGAGACAAGCCATTTGAACTGTTCAACCGCTAGGCTGCTGCTCCTGCTGCTGCTGCTCTCGCCGTCCTCTCAGCTCGTCGGTTGTTTGTTGGGTTGGGTCGTCGCAGCCGCCGCCGCCGTGACCGGCGCTCCGCACACAGAAGCTCCCGTCCACGGCTGGACGCAGGTGTCGCCGACCGAGTCAAGTTCTGCTCTACCTTCTGACGACTCTGCTAGGGTCTGCTGTCGCTGCCGCAGCACATCGGTGCACTTGGCTGCTGCTGCTGCACTCCGAACCTCGAGACACTGTTATATATACCTCGCGCACCCACACTCACACACGCATCAGCAGCAATGCACTTGCCCTCTGCTGCGCTACCTGCTCCTCCTCCTAAGTCTAGTCAGCTACGAGAGGGTATAAACAGATAACTCCTCGGCTGGCCGATTCACGAGCTCGTTCTCGATAAGGTACTCCTGTCGCCTTGTGCTAAGTAGAGGCACTCGGCTGTCTAGTCGCGCTGCTGCTCTGCACGAACAGTGAACGAGAGCGCCGAGGAAAATGGCGACGAGCGCGCACCCGCCGCACCAACACCGTCTATATACTATATACTATAAGACGATTCCGCGCGGTAGCAGCGGTGTCTAGCCGATGACTGTATGGGTCGCAAACCTATAAGTATAGCTACAGCGATATTATAGTGGCCAACCGTTCGCTTCGGATGTCCTCGTGCAACTCCGAGAGCTGAGCTGATACTATACTCTACTGCTGCTGCTGCTGTCGTTCGATCGCGCGTGCAGTAGTCTAATGGTCTTTCGCACGGTACAGCCGCGATGTGTACCTGCCCGCCGACTTGAGCACTCTGATGCAGCCGAGAGGGATGTTCGCTCAGCTCAGCTCTGATCAGCAGCAGCCGCATCGCAGGTTCACTTTATTTGCGGACCTGTTTCCCTGCCAGGTGGCGCTGTGATGGAGTTTTTCTCCGCCTCGTGCTCTACCTATATAGGTATAAGTATATACCTACTACTCACTCTGCTGTACTCGTCCTGCTTGATAGTGCTAATTAATGCACTGACTTTTCCTTCTAACTCGCACATGGTCCCCTCTTTTTTCTTGTCTGCAGCGAAGATTTTGTCGGCTCGTTCGAATTGATAATGATTTGACTGTCGATTTTTTTGTACGTGATTCTCACGTTCGAACTTGGCTCGATTGACGTCAAGAGACGTGGTAAGCTGATGACATCATTACCATGCGCTCTCTCGAGTCCCTTTAAATTTTTAAATCCCAGAAAGGTTTCTTATTATTATTATTATTATAGAAAAACGGTCGCTCGAGTAGTCAGTTTTAATGATTGCGAAGGAAAATGCGTGCTAATTCAAACGAATCTAAGTGCAAGGGATATCGCCATTATGTTTTGTGACCTCTAGAAATAATTTTTCTGTGAAATCCCAAACATGCATACGACACTGATTTTGAATGATTTTTAATTGTACACCAGAGATACATTCCGAATCAACGTCATACACGTTACTCAGAAATCCAAAATATTCTCCAAAATATTAGTTCCCATGAAAATATGATTTATGACTATACATATACCGGATTATGTATGGTACATATAAAACTATTATAAACTGAAAAAAGTAATCCTAGAAATTTGACAAATGTCACGAATGTAGTATAAAGCAATATACCGCTGTAATAAACATTCCATAGTCATAGTAATATAAATTTACAGACGGACGCCACATGTTTTCTATTGCCCCATCTGCGAGAGTTGCTCGAATATAAAAAAAGGGTCGTCTTTACGCAGGTATCTATGTACATGAAGTAATTTCCACGCGTTTTCTGTTTACCCTCTAGATGAAAATAAAATATTTGCTAAAATAATCTGCTATACAAAATGTCTAACAAATTAATGTTTTCATTCTTTTATAAAATACTCTTCACCAACAATTACAGTTTTTGATAGCTATGAACTGTGAACTATTTATGGACAGATAAATATTTTTAACATTCATTTCTAAAATACTTAATTTGATGAAATGGAATCAGTAATAAGCTTAGCAATACGTATAATTTATTTGATAATTACATCTAAATTTACCTTGGAAACATTATTTTCAGTATAAAGTAAAAATGTCTGATAATTTATTAACAAAAAATGTCAACTTTGAATAAAGATTCGTTTTAAAAATAAATATAAATTAAACAATGAGTTTAACCAAGTTTTTATTCATTTTATGTATTATTCATATGAAATCAACTATTGAAAATTAATACAACTGCAACAAACTCGCGATTCATCGAAAATTTATGTAAGTATTGCAGGACTAAAAATAATAAACCAAAACTCAAATATTCTATCATCTAGTATTCCTGCTTAGTGACCATAATTTTTGGAACAAAGAAATCTTTTGATTATTTGGTATATGGGGAACTGCTAAACAACTGTGATACACGTCATCTATAGGATTACTTATATTTCATCGACGATGTAGATAAAAGAGCAAAAAAAATTTCATTTATCACGATTTTATTTGAAATATCTATTATTTCTAGTTTACTTCTTATGAGTTATATTTACAAACGACGAAGTGATAAATTATAATACACGTATTATTTTAACAAGTTTCGTTTAACAAATAAATGCTCTAAACTAACGAGTTACTTAATAGTTACAATTAAAATCTAAATTTTGGACTTAAGGGCATCGCACAGTTCTGTTCTCTCGAGATTCAGTGATATACAAAATACCTTTAGTGGTTTCTACGTTTATTATCGCACCTTCTTCGTTTTTCTTATTTACTTATTTTTTTTTCTTTCAATTACAACTATGACAGTATTAAGCTAAAATAGAGCCGATAACCGAAATACCATATTATAAAGTTGGATAAGAGTGACAGAGATAGATAGATTATAATTGAGCGTTTAAATTAAAAAATTGTAGAAACACAAGAAATTCCTACACTTTGCAGGATTCACATAATTGATGTCTATCAACAGTCTTAGTTTTTTTTTCTCACCAATCGATTGATTTAATTAAGTTTGCTCAGTCACGCGATTTCAAAAATTGAATAATAACTTTATTTTATTAAAAAACTGCGTTTGGTAATACACTTTCAAAATTGTTTTTCTGTACAATAAGTTTGCATTTAAAATAATGATTTTTTAATCAAACGAGTTTATGCAAATTTTATTTTTACGTACACAAAACGCGAACTTTTATTTTTATTCTGATTCTTTTTTGTCAAATAATCTGAATCGAATACTTCGAAGATTTCCCGCTTTTTGAAAACGCAACAAAAGAATAAAACAAGAAATTTCTTTTGTTACTCTGCATGTGTAACTTTGTAAATTACTTTTTTCCTCATTACACAAACTCAACTGTGGAGTGAAACGATACATAAAAAAGACATGGTGTGGTTGACGACGCGGATAATCGTCCAACGAAGCCAGCCCGTTTCCTGTAATCTTTTTAATGGCAAATAGAATCTTTCAAGTCACATTTTTACTAAATACAATTTATAAATAAAATATACCATTTTCACCGTAACAGGATATTTGTTTTTTCTTTTTGTGTTTTTTTTTTACTAAGCAAGTGTGTTTTGTTTTTTGTCTTTATTACCGACAGATATAGAATTCAGGCGCGCGAGGCGTGCGTGAATTTAATACCATAGTCTAAGTTTTTATATATACACTTATTTTTCGTCTCGAAATATACATATTTAGAGCTTTTTACAATTTCTTTAGCGAACTTCAGAAACTGTCAGTCGACGTTAGTTACATACTTTTTGTCTTCTTTTCCATTCCTGTTTGCAATAGTCCATCTCATTTTGTGACAGGTCATTCATTATATAGCCTCTTCGTACCAGGCAATCTTTTGTTCAGTATTACCTATATAGGGTCGTGCAGCATGGAAAACTTTTGATAACGGTTTCTTCAATTTAAATGGTCTTTATTAAAAGCTATAGATTCCAATCGTTCGTTTTCGCGTGCTTTGAAATACCGCGCGATTCTGGCGGAAGACTAACACTGTATTAATATTTAATATGCATTAATATATATTAAATAAATAATAAACATAACTCATTTGTCTAGATTTAAAGCTTTACATCATATTATCGTTCAACTATAAATTACCATAATCATAACCATGTACTAATTTGAATATAATGTCAAGAATCTATTAAAATACGACAAATGATTAAAATATGTGGTTAATTAAGTTTTTAATAGATAAATCAAAATCTAATTATTTGCAATGAAAGTGTAATTTATATGTATAAAATAAGAATTTATGCCACCGCGTTATAGTAATCATCATTTCGTATCTAACAGTACGTAGTTCGATTCAATTATCTTTTTTTTAGTTTTAAAAAAAAACTTTTCTTTTTGAAGAAACCGTTTAATTAATCTACGCATATAAATAATACACTGCACATCTGAGCAGATAGCAGAAAAATGCCTGTGACATTTGAATCGGATTACATATGTAATAACTAGGAACTTGATGAGGCTTTGGCATACAACGCTTTGAATCAAAATCCATTCAATTCAATGAACTATAACGAGTTCTTTAATGAATGTACATGTAATGAAATAACTAATCAGTAGAGAAAACTATTTTTTGTGATTTTGTGCAAATGAAAAACCTATCCAAAATATTATTTACATTTAAAAAATTGTGATATAATTTCAAGATCTATTATGAACAAAATGAATAATATTTTAAGTATCAATTAACAAAATCTTGATATTCAAATTCAAATTGAATGGTAAAGATTCAAAGGGTCTGTTACTCAGCCTCTGCTTTTTCTTTTCTCTCATTCTTTATTTACATTCTTGTCATAGTGGATCTTTCGTTTAAGAGGAGGAAAGACTACACATTATTCCTTACTCATCTTCCTTTCTTCCACTTGCACACCTTCACCCCCGAGATATATATCTGTTATCGCGCTTTTAATGGATAACTCAACTCGAATGTGCGAGTACTATGTAATACATCGCAAATTGTTTCCTGACGCAAATAAAAAGAACGTAAAACAGTCATGTTCGTTGCACCAACACAGTCCTCCCTTTTTCTTCGATTGTATAGTTTGTTTCGACACTGACGTAAAAAGAACTTCCCAAAACACATAAAAGAAATCGCGCACTTTTACACTCTTTCCATTTGTTTCTACTCGATAGAAGCCTCTTTCCTTTCATTCTCCAGGCCCTCGAACACTCTAGAAGGCGGAGTGATAATAGTCATAGGTCGGCCAGTAAGGCTGTAGCCAATCCTAGCTGGTACGCTGGCGTTTCTTTGCCGGATGCTCCTCGGACGAGTGAGCGGGCTGCGGCGTCGTGGGCATACCCATGTTACGGTTGTTCAGCATGTACTTCAGCTGTGGCATGTACTTCATGATACTGCGTACCTGAATCAATGGAAGCTCTTCCGTCAATGAAGAACACTTGCCGTTCTTCATCAGCATTTCCATTTGCAATCTACAAAAAATGATTTGTTCATTAGTCACAAAGTTGAATTATAGGAGTGAAATAGAAGGTGATAATAAAGATTGTATAGTACTTAAAAGAAGACATAAGTATTTTGACAAGCTTTAGAACTGAAATTAGCTTTTATTGTATAAAAAAATTACTTCAACTAAGAGAAAAGTTCAAAGTTATATTTTCTTTATTCATGCCTCTAATCTAAATCAGAAGCTTTGGTTGCATGTTATTATTTATTCTTCTCTGAAAGGTTGAATTTTTGCAATTTAAAACTCAAAACAATAGTATATTACATATCTAGGGAGGAAAAGAATTAGCCAGTCTAGATTACTAATAGATTATCACCAAAAGTGAAAGTGGAAAACCCTTATTCTAGGCTGGCCATTTTTTCTCTAGTTATGTGTATACTATTTTTTGCAGAAAGGGGCCAAAAATACCATATTATATTTATAGCAATGGGTGGCTTAAATCCGCGTTTAAGTCACGCAAATCCGTGGCATAAGTGGCTCTTTCTGGCACCGTGTATATCGCACTCGCTACGCTCGTGCGCTAACCTCACGGTGCCCGACAGAACTGCATACGCCACGGATTTGTGTGACTTGGCGGATTTAATCAAGCAGTGCTATAAAATATCGTTCGATACTCGAGTCGTATGAGGCACATTCTGGCACGGCGTAACCGCCCGAGCGTAGCTTACAAGCGTAGCTCGGGCGCTTACGCCGTGCCAGAATATGCCTCATACGACACTTGTATCGTAATGAACTATTAGAATACTGGGAGGGAAATGCAGTACGTCCGATCCGACTTTACTAAAACAAGCTATTATCATTTTAATTACCTGTTTCCTTGGTAAAGTTCCACCATCAAAACGTCGGTCAAAACTTGCCTACAATCATCAACATCACAGGCAGGAAAATACTGAGCCACAAAATCAGGCAATGTCATCAAGAGCTCTGAGTAAATATATGGCTTGAAATTGATGCAAGGTACCAATTTATCATCGACCAATGCCTTTTGCACTTGGTAAGGCTGAACATGACAATTAATAGAAGCGTACGTTTCAGCTATGGGTATTAAAGGTTTTCTACCTCTGGCATCCCTAAAAGCAATTTAATTATCATAAGACAACTTTTTATGTTTTATATGCTGATTTATGGTGGTGTTTTATGGTGGTTCCTATACAATTTGCACACATATGGCTTTGATAATAGTACTAATAACAGTAAAATAAATTTTAATTTTTTTTTTTTTACTCTTTATTAAAAGCTTTTCCTTTACAATACCATAATCATAAATAATGTTTCATTAAACAAGTCAACATCTTAACTATACAATACGCTAACAAGTACTTTTCATTACAAAAATGAACAAATAGAGCGAATCTTAGTGAATCAATTGAAGTAAAATAAAAACAGAATTTAAGCAGAACTAGTATTTAACTGCCTCAGCCACCACTCTCAAATAGCGATGACAATTTTCAATGGCTCACCTATTGTTATTGCTGCTGCCGTTCACTGGTATGAGAGGAGGTGGATACTTTGCATGACTTGTATGACTTGTGTTTTGACTCGTGTGGATTGTATGACCGGCATGACTGGTGTTCAAAATGGGTGGTGTGTGTCTCTGAGGGTGCGCCATCAGCGAGGCTGCCGACGTCTGTGGCGGCATCAAGGCTTGGACCTGCTCTGCAC
>UCQR01003310.1:0-10467 GCA_900474235.1 Cecidostiba semifascia
CAATTAGCGTCAAAGTCAGTGAAAGGAGAAAAAATCAATCACCTGAACAGTCGTCAAAACCGATCCGAAAGCTGCAAGCCAAATCAGCTTCAGCTACTGATTTTTCTGAACAAACTACGAATAAAAGCAAGACATGTAATCTACAAAGATCATCCTCATTTGTGAGTCCAGAACGAAACAAAAACTCGTCACAAAAAGTTGGAACGCCGCCCATTGATTATAGCCAATTGGGCACACCAGAATTACATGTAAATTATTTTCTTATATCATCGTTAAATTTACGTTATAAATTATAACAAAATAATTAATTTTGTTTTATTTTTTTTAGAAAGAATTAAAGAAATATGGCTTGAAACCTCAAACTCGAAGTAGAGCTACACTTCTGTTAACGCATATTTATAACGAAACACATCCAGTATCTGTAGCTCAAAAGAGAACTTCAAGTGATAATTCATCTGATTCAGATGATGCACCACCACCTAAGAGACAGAATTTGAAGAAAACATGTAAAAAAAGTATTTTAAAAGAGAAAGTTGACTCTGATTTAGCACAATCTTCGCAAAATTGGTAAATAATAAATTGGTTGCATTACAATTCGAACATATAAGTTCATTCAATAATATCACATGTTTTCTATAGTCCCATCATAGCTGAAGAAATGGACTACGATGAAGCTGATGTAGCTAATTCCTTAGATAATCCTGTAAGTATTAAAGACGTTTTCACTAGACTGCTCAGAACTAATAAGGAATTGTATACTAAAGTTTTAACGTACGAGCCTTTATCATTGGAATCGTTACATTTAATGCTGAAACAAAACGGTTTAAAATGTAAACTAAACACCCTCATGGACTTTCTTGATGAACAGGTTTGTATGTTTTATTGACTAATCATATTTGATATAAATGTCATAGAAATTAACAATAAACAAAACTTTTTAGTGCATAACATTCCAAGTTCAAAATAGCAAAGGGAATCGTACGAAAAAAAGGGAAAGAAACAAATAGTCGCCGACGTTTTTACTACTGCCTTACAGAGTCTATTTTCTTATTAACTTTTTTACAATCAATAATAAGTATAAAAATATTTTTGTAAATATCTAAAATACACATGTAGATTACATTTTGTATGCAAACTGTATAGTATTTAAGAGTAATGCGCAAATAATTGAATAATTTTAGGAAAAACAAATTTTTTAATTGTTTAAGATATAAAAGATTTATTCATTATTTATAAACCGTAATAAAAGATAAGTTGACAAAAAACAATCGAAAGTTATAGTTAAATCTATTTTTATCACAAATACCACTCATAACGCTTGTATATTTTGATTTCAGCAGTCATTACAAATATCCTTATGAAATTCAGTCAAATTATAAGTAAGACTTTTTTAGTAAAACTTTGTTACAGTTAATTTGTTTGGAAAGCAATTTATCACTACTGTAGCCACATTTTGTTACAATCATATTCGCCTGACCATTATATACAAATGTGCAGGTTTTGTGGAATTATTGACGAGATTGATTTACGAACTACGAGGAATTAATTTATTTTCGTTGGGTTGCAAAAACTCTTCAACAATAGCAGCAACCATTTCGCTCAAAATACATTGAAGTTCCTTCAAATCTCTGCAATGCATTCAAAGTTGATTAGTTATTTGTTATGTAATTTAAACGAGTCCAAGTGAGAAATACGTACTTTTGATCTGGAGAAGCGCAGAGTTCATTGTAATATTTAACTTTTGGTTCCGTTCCACTAGTTCTAAGGGTACAGACTAATCCATTTTTAAAAGTAAACGTTATCATCTGGCTTGATTTAGATACTGGTAAAACCGCTTTATTTCCAGGCTTAGTATTATCGTATCCCGTAGTTAAGTCTCTGACACTTGTAATAGTATATCTTCCTCCGAGAATACAGGTTGGATACTGCAAAAAAAAAAATTGATTCGTTATGACGTGCATTTTATGGTTACGACTGTTAATAATGTAGACCCTGTTTTTTATGTTATTTTTTTACATTCGGTTGGATTCATGATAATTTTTCAAAATGTGTTTATTACGTTGCATTTCCGATGAACGAACCAAATATCCCCATGACCTCTTATAGACGAAGGATAATTATTAAAGAAATTTAAAAAAAAATTAAAGACGCATATGCGAGCGACACTGATCAACAGTGAGAAAATGTTTTTGTCGCGTGATGGTATAATGATTGTAAATGGAAATCAGATATCAACAAGTAGCGCGTTCTAATCAGTCAATCTATCAGTCATTCAATTTTTACTTGATTTCCGAGCTGAAGTAAATTTATTATTGTGTTTGAGAACGCGGAAGAATAAATCTTTTGCGGGTCAAGGATTTTTCGATTAATTGGGTATTAAGAGCAACCGATTCTCTTACCAACTTTTACTAGTATGAACAAATAGAATTGAAATACCCGATGAAGTCGATACATCATTCGAATGGCGATAAAACGCCGATATCATCACCGGAACTAAAAGTCGGCGGCTCTGAACGTAAATATCATATCGTGTGCGAGCATTTTATAAATAATCATGAGAAGTTTGAAAAAAATGTCACAAGAAACGCAATAATTCGACGGCATTTCACGCTACTTCGAATAACGCAAGTTGCGGTAAACCGACGCTATTGAACGAGTCTTTGTCGACAACTTGAAAAATATTGTTTCTTTTTCAGTATTCCATTCTATAGAGACTCGCTCGAAAAGTCTCAGCAGGTCAGGCCGTGTCCACTAATTAAATCCGCGCGACTCCATTGTATCGGGTGCGTGACGCGTATAGGTAAATGTTTTCGTGATAGCCCTCTCTCGATCTTTTTTTCACACAAGTACACGTGCATGGATTCGTTAATCGAGATTTTAATTTAAGAATGTGAAACAAGAACTTGTACTCCATGTAGCTTCCCTAGCTTTCGGTCCCTAGCTCTTCACTATAGTAAGCTATAGCTTTCCTTCGAAATTAAAGTGCAAACTCCTGATGTTTCACATTCTCGAAATGGTAGCCCATGAAACGAATCCATGCACGTTGGGTGTATACAATTGTACATAGCACTTTTTGCCTCTGGATTTTTTTCTTCTAAACCGCAGAGCACCGCTGCACGTGTATACGCATCACGTACATGCAAAAACGATCACTGCACTCCTCCGACAAATCGCTTATTTACATAAATATACACACATACACACACACACACACACACACATAAGTAAATCCAGACAGCCTTGCACGCACACCGAGCGAAAAATATGTAAGTGTGTGGGAGCAAAAAGAGTCTCTACATCGCCTTGAGCTCGGTCTCGTCGAAGAAAGGCGCGAGATGGTAGAGCGACTGGACCGCGGGAATAGCGAGGACACCGAGCAACAGCGAGGGCACCAGTGTCAGTGAAGCCAGAGCCACGTCCTGCAGTTTTTCCATCCAGAAACCTCTTGTTGTTGTCTTCGCCGCCTTCGTCGTCATTCTGCATGCACTTACTCAGCGAAAAAGCGAGAGAATGCGAGTCGCGCTCGTCAATTTATAAGTCGCGTGGCGAAAAAAACGATGCACCGGAAAAGCCTCTCTTATGCGCGGGTACACGTCCGCACCGCATTATCGGATGTATAACCGCTTAGACTCTTTCTCGCATTCGCATGTGTGATATGTAAAAGAAAGAAAGAGGGGGAGAAAGAGAGATAAAAGGCGTAGAGCGAAATATGCCAAGAACTCAGTGGACGATAGTGCGCGGTGGTTTATCGCGAGCAAGAAATATGCAAGTACAGCAGGCTTGAAACTCGCGCGGCGACTCCTCGAGCAGCACTGCAATTTTCCGGCGCGCGCTTCCTATACATATATGTGGTGTATGTATATAGGTACAGCACAGCGCATATACTCAGCTTGTGCAGCCGGCGGGACAGCGATCGGCCTTGATGCGCTGCGATATCATGTGCTATGACTATTATACCACGATTTTCACGAACCACCGGCGTGTGTTTAGCATAATTCGCGGAGTTACGCGCTACTCTTTCTCTCCCACTCTCTCCCTCTCTCTCTCCCTCCCTTCCTTTGTCCGTCTATACAGAGATCGTGACAGCTGCTTTTTTCACCTGAACAATGGGCCTCGTATGCGTTTTTGGTATTTTGCGCGCGCGCGCGCGTGCTATTGTCCGCTGATTTTGGAGTTTCTCGTGATTGCAGCCTGCATTTCGGCTGTTATCTAACGCGTGCTTTGCGATGGACATTTTTTTAATCTCTGTGGATTTTCTTCTAGCTCCTTTTATGGTATCGCGCGGTTTAACTGTTGCGATTTTTTGCGAATCCACGCCTCATTTGATTTGGAGCAGATTTCCGCGATAAGAGCGTGGCTTGAGATTTTCAAACAGATAAACTCTAATTTTTATAGTTTCCGAGAAATTACTGGCACGAGATAACGAGTGGCTTATCAAACTATTATATATAGTATAGTATATCATATTAAAAAAACAAGCACTTCAGAACATTAATGTCTCGTTCGTTGTGAGACATAAAAAATCGGCCAGACCTAGTCCTGCGCTAATGAATCATTGTTATACTTTTCATAACAACAAATTGTTTGCTTCAAAGATTGAAGCGGTTAAATATTTTATCGCTAAGTTATATGCTTAGTACCTATAGCGATACTTCAATGACGCTGACCGTAAAAAATATTGCGTAATAGAATCGAGACGCGAAAGAAGCGATAATGCTGCAGAAAAACTAATAATCGTTCCGATGCTAAGTATAATACTTCGAACGACACTTACACGACTAAATTACGAGCATAAAGCTGATCAAGTTTTCGTAACAATGTAATGTGATAAATGATTCATTACGGAATTTCTTATCACGTTAAGTGACGCCGCGACCCAAACACGGATTATTACCATATGTGTACGAAACTTGCGAAGCATTTCAATTTATAATGAATTTATTTTTGAACTCACGGCATTTTCTTTTCCTTCGAAATTCCTGAGACGGTTAAAGATAGAGTTGATGACTTCTTTGTCGTGACAAATCCAGTAGGAGTTATCGCTTATGTGATGCCCGTATCTGCGAAAAGGATTAAGTGTTGTTACATCAATAATTATTCGGCGTGATTATGCTATAACTTGTCAAACAATCGATTAATGGCTAATAGATCTTACTCGCAGTATATCTCGTCAAGTTTGTCGATCAGCGTAAGACCGATGGTTTGAAGATATGCTGCCATTTCTGCGACGCAAGTAGCTGCGCTTACACCATCCTTATCTAATACGTGTGAACCGCACATAAATCCTATAGCTTCTTCGTACGCGAATAGAACCGTTTTTCCAGATTTTATTAACTCTGATGCTCTGTTGCCCATCCATTTGAAGCCAGTTAAAGTTTCCTATCGATTAGAGAAATATTTTAACTCAAAATTTCAAAAATAAACACTGTACCATTTAAATGCTGAATGATTTAAAATTAGTTTACCTCAAACTTAAAACCTTCTTTCTTTGCCATTGACGCAAGTATTTTACTTGACACGGTCGAGGCAAGCATGTAAGCATCTGCTATATTTGCATCAGGTTTTCTCACCCGCAATGCATGCAACATCCACCAACCTAACAAGGCGCCCAATTCGTTTCCAGAAAATATGTGCCAGTCACCGCTAAAGATGAGTTATTATGTTATAATTATTGTAAGAAAATTCAATATATATTTCTGCTTACTTTTGTTTTTTTACTGCACACGCAAGTCTATCGGCGTCTGGATCATTGGCGAGAATAATCGTAGAATCATTTTTATCCGCCGTTTTAATACTCAATTCCAGTGCACATGGCTCTTCAGGATTGGGGAATTTCACTGTTGAGAATTCAGGATCAGGATCTTTTTGTTCTTCGACGACGATAAAAGGCTAAAGTATAGTGTAAAAATATACATTAACTAAACGAAATCTTAATAGAAGCAATTAAAAAAAGAAAATTACTTTGAAATTGGCAACTTTGAATGCTTCAATCATGTAATTATGACCAACGCCGTGTACAGGTGTGTATACAAATTTCAATGGAGTATTTTTGTTGATTTCAGGATACAGAACGTTATTCTTGATATCGCTAAAGTATGTATTCATGACTTCTTCTAATGGATCTTTAAATAGAGAATGATTATAAACAATAGATGTATCCCACGATGATTTTAGAGGCTCAAGATTTTCCAAGATGCTATTTTGAATTTCTTTATCATGAGGTGAAATAATTTGGGATCCATTATCCCAATATACTTTGTAGCCATTATCTTCTTTGGGGTTGTGAGATGCAGTAACCATTACACCAGCAGCACACTTGTACTTGAGCACTCCATATGGGATGAATGGTGTAGGACAAAGTTTGGAGTACATGTAGACTTTAATGTTATTGTTCAAGAAGATTGCTGCAGTCAACTCAGCAAATCTAAAATAAAAATATTTTGTCAAAATTCAAATTTCCATATCAAAGTATTCATTTGATGATGAAAAAATAATTTATTTACCTCTTACTATTATATCGACCATCATATCCTAGGATAATACCTTTTTCTTTGACATCGGGCATAGTTTTCATTAAATATCTTGCTAATCCTTGACCAGTTTGAATAATTACTAAATCATTCATTTGATTATATCCTGGTCCCATCCTGCCTCTAAGACCAGCAGTTCCAAATTCCAGTCTTTTGAGAAATAAATTTGAGAGTGTTTTGACATCTCCTTGTTCAATTAAAGCTTGAATTTCTTTTTCAGCCTTTTCATCCTAAAACGCACATGTTTGAATGAACACACTGAAAACTTAATAGTCACAACAATTTAAGCAAATATTACTCACATTATTCCAATTTAAGTATTCTCTAATCTTGACATCTAAAATTGAATCACCGGTATTCACAAAATTAGGTGCCATGGTTTTCACTTCTCGCAAGTAGCCTTGTCAAGAGTCACAGCTCAACTGTGATATCAGGCAAGCGATGTTTGTTCTAGAGCAGTCGACTATGCTGAAATATGATAAATGTAAAAATAATCAACGATTACACAGTCTCATATAGCAAAACAGGGTTACGAAAACTAAGTATGTGTTAAGAAATATTTCGTATATACATAGACAATTTTATACATGGGTTTGTAAGTTTGTCACCCAATAATAGTAAAGATATTATCGTGAACGTCTCGCAAACGTCAGTATAGATAGAAAACAAGCAATCTATTGTATGTGCAACATGTTGCTTCTTATCTTCCTATGCTCAATTTGCCATACAAATGATAAGCAGCATAAAACATCTAAGGCCCCACATGGATAAGAAATACATCTTTCCAGAAGCTCATTTAAATTTCGTAAAGCAGCGAATGATATTGTTTTTACTATCTCTACTAAGTGTAAACAACCACCGGGAGTTTGAGAAGCAAACATGTAGAAATTACTTTGAGCTTTCTTTATGTTATTATATAATTACAAAGAATGGGTTAAGTTTCAACATGTCACTGAAATATCAAAATAATTTAGTAAACTATGAAAATGTATAGACATTACACACCTACTTAATACCAATAAGCAATCGCTTAAATTTCTTGAGAAGCCGAATTGCGTGTCAGTCAGATTGGGAGCTCAAAACAATTGACCTAACCTTTGAGACACAAATCTTCTTTATCGATCATACACCGCCGGTATATGTATAATCTCGTTTATCGACAATTGTTTGAAAATTTTAAATATATTAATTTGAACGCGGTATAATTTAACATAATCGATTTGACAATGATTGCAAGCGTATTAGAAGTGCGTAAGGCGAATTTGACATATCATATTTTTATACTTGTCATAACGATCGATATGAATCGACCAAAAATGGAATGTCAAAAGAAATGCAAGCATAAAGTTGTATATTTTCAAAAATTTAATCAAGCTCGTCCTCTATACTATACACATTATGATTTGAACCATATTTGAACATCAAGCAGGTTTCCAAAAAGACGTGCTTTCATAAATACGTTATTTGCTTGAAAAATTCACAGTCTTGAATAAAGAGTGAGTAATCTGGCGAGGCGAGAGATACAGCGTAAAATCGATCGATCAGCTGTCGCAAAGTTTACTCTGGTGATTCGTCGCGAGTGCGTGGGCCGACCATATCATGCATTGGCCGCGACTGACTAATGCGCCCTGCATACGCAATATAGTATACCTATATGGTATAATATATCGCGCTCGAAAGCTCTCTCCGCATGAAGCTCTCTCGCGCGCGAATAAGTAACTGTGGTAGAGAGGGGGTGCAAGAGCTGAGGATATGTATCGTCTGCTGCCTCATCAGCTGCTGGCTTGCAAGCTGTCAACGACAGAAGAAAATTCATCCCTCTACTCTATATACTCTTGCCCCGAATAAGGCGCGCGCGCACGTCCGTGTATATACCGCCTAACCGCAAGCAGGCGAGAAAAGCCCGTTTCGTGCATTTTCGATAGGTTGAATCGATAGAGCCCGGAAAATACGCGGATCGCGCGCGCATGGAGATGAGGACGAAAACGCCGAGTAAGAGCAAGTCGGACGGGGCGACTGGATAACGCGCACACGCGCAGGTTCCTACGAAGGATAGAGAGAGACAGTTGCGCGCCGCCGCCGCCGCTACCGCTTGTTGTTTTTTGCCTCTGTTGTTGCTTGCTACTGTATTATACCTACATCCTACATTGCGCGCGGGGGTGTGTGGGCACATACAGTCGCTCACGCAACTCGCTCGTGCATCAGTGCGCGGCAGCATCGCAACGTCGACGGAGCGACACACATACACACAGATACAGATATAAGTACTTATAAGTAACAACAGGCTGCAGCGAGAGAAAGGCGATGGACTTTGCCGAAGCTGCTGAAATTCGAACAGCGAGCGCCTTATTTTGGACTACTGTTGCCTATACTGTGCTGTATTATCGTAGTGTCCGCGTGGCCACTGCATGCGCTCGATAATGATTCGCCGCCCGCTTATCTGATCGCCGGAGGATACATATACAAAGGCTACACAAGAGACCGAGTCACCGAGTTTTTCGTTGCTGCGCTGCCAGTCGACGACGTGAGTGGTGCAATTAGGTACACGGCTTTTCTAGTCTGACTTTTTCGAGGTTATCGCAGAGTCTCCCCGCATGCGTATTGCCGAGCTGTGACTTTCACGAGACTGCACTCGCGCTGTTTAACACGCTTTTCGACTTTGCGGACAGTAGGTAGGAGAGAGCTGTGCGGAGCTGCTGGAGCTTTCGCTCCACTGAAGCAGACAGAGAGAGAGAAAGAGAGAGAGAGAGAGAGAGAGAGGGAGCTTTACCTCGCACGTTTCATTGATTACACCACGGACTCGTGACGGACTGCAACGTGGAACGTGTTTTTCTTTTTTTCGAGTTGACATAGAATATTCTATCGTTTCAAGTTTTTCAGAACTGATGGTATAGACGCATTTATTATTTTGAAATATTTAATAATAGCTTGTGAAGTGTAAAGTGTGATTATATCTGCAAGACAGTTTTAAACAAATTTTGCTCAGATTAGGTATATTGAAATTCTTAAAGGCAGAGGGATATATACATTATCCAACACACATTATAATTTTTTAATTTTAAGTTACAATATAGTTTGACGTTTTTTCTTCATTAGTTTTCAGCTCTTCCTCCGGATTCTTGATAGCCTCCAAGAAAACTTTTTGTTTGAAGCTCTAACTCCTTATCCTGGGAAGAGTTAAAAACTTTGTATCGCACAATTTTAAATTTATAAGTTTCTAAACTTCCTTTTCCCCACTTCTTCTCAATGCTTACTATTGCGTTTTCTAAAAACTGCTTTACTTTATCCATCACTATTACGTATTTGTCCCAATAACTTTGCACCTATTGGAATGACCTCAGGCTCTATTAGATAATAATAGCTAATAATTGATCGTTACCCCTTGAAACAGGAAGTTATAATGGATGTTGGTCTGGTAAAAATTGCTGAAGATAAGGATTTTGAGAAGTTGAAGAAACTGTATGATGACAACAATGACTGGAGATTGGACTATAATAAACCAGACTTATCAGTTTGGACCAAAACTGTCCCAGGAATCAGTTTCAGAATGGTCAAGGTAGATATACACAATATATTGTATAGTACTGTAATGATTATATGCATTCATTCATTCATTTATTTATTGTTACAGATTAGGACGAGATTCCCAGATGTATTGCCTGAAACACTATATGATGTTTTGCATGATCCTGAGTACAGAAAAGTGTGGGATACCCACATGATTGATTCAAAGGATATAGGCTTTTTCAATCCCAACAATGATATTGGTTATTACTCAAGTAAGTCAAATATTTTATTTGTAAACTGTAGTTTGCTTAAATAAACTGATTTACATGAAATTAATTTTACAGTGGCCTGTCCTTCACCTTTGAAAAATCGAGATTTTGTATTACAAAGATCATGGCTTGATACTGGAGCAGAGCAACTGATTATAAAC
>UCQR01003312.1:0-13118 GCA_900474235.1 Cecidostiba semifascia
TAACCAACGAGATGATCTTACAGAGTTTTGTCAATCTGCAAATAAACTATCATAACCTCAAACCTTAGAGGTGTTATAGTAACTAGCAAGTTTACGATGCCACTGTAAATTTACAGCACTGAGATTAGTATAAAAATTTTCCAACTCTCAGTGTGGTAATTCTACGTTAGGATTTTTTACAGTGTAGATATACATCTTCAAAAGAATATAACCCAATCCTCGAAGGAAAAATAATAATTACATTATTTTTCATAGACAGCCGGCTGCAGGAAAAGCATTAAAAAAAAAGCCATCGTTTCCCCTCCGAATCATTAAAAGGAATCACACATAAGGCTCTATACACTACAACAGCATCCCCTTCCTCTCAAGAGAGACATGAAAATTACCTTGTCTCTTCCTCAACAGCCGGAAAAGCGCAGAAAAGCTGCAGAGCAGCGAGTAGAGCCGAGGAGAGAGAGAGAGAGAGAGACGTGTGCGTACACGTCCCTCGTAAAAAACAATCTAAAAATAGCGCAAGACGTGAGTCAAGAAGAAGAAGAAGTAAATCTCTCTCTCTCTCTCTCTCTCTCTAACCATCTCTCGCGCCCCCCTTTAAAGCTTCTTTTTTTTTTCAAGCTGCGGCGCGTGTGCACACATCACGGATATCTGGGCGCGTGCCGTTGGCAAGTGTGGATAGAGGTGGGGGAAGACATGCATTCCTAGGAGGCTATGCAGCGAAGTTTACGAGGGCGGTATACAGAGCGAGGATGGGAGTTTTTCTTCTTCTTCTTGGAATATCGGATTATTGTCCGGGATTACAGGCGGGAGGGAAAGTTATAGGTGATACAGCTTCCGTTCGGTGACTTCGATGGCTGCTATAGGGTAAGTGTATCTATAAGGTCGAGAGAGTAGTAGTGGATGCCAAGTTATAGCAGCAGCAGCCGCGGGAAACTGTTGCTGAGCAACTGTTGCTTGAATCGATGTGATGTGCAGCAGGAAATGATGCCTCGAGAGACGTAGGTTTATATAATAATAAATAATAATGTTTTCTCTACTGCAGGTATGAGATATTTTTAGCTCTTGGTTTTGTAGCTTTACAAACGAATTTGCGATTAATTTCAGACGCGCTTATTATAGTAATACTAGAATAAGTTTACTTCTATTTACTAATAAGATCGAGATGTTAATCATTTTAAACTTTGCGCTTTTCTAAAAAAATACAATAAACCTCCGATTCTTTCAGACGAAATTCCTTGAACCTGACATTCTGCCGGCTCGCTCATCCGCGAAAGCTCTCTGCAAGCTTCGTTTAAAACTCTCCGCTCTTAACACAACTCAAAGCTTCTCTCTCTCTTTCCTTTCCTTCTTATGTACCCCCTTCTTGTACAGTCAAAGCAAAAAGACAGGAAAAATTGGCAAACGCGCGTAGGGTCAACGCGTGCCTGCTCACTCTCTCTCTCTTTCTGCCCCAAGAGTCTTTGTCCTAGGCGCGGTTCGCGCTAAAATTAACTTTCGGCTAAGACCAAGACGACGACGGCGACGCAGTCGGAGAAGAAGAAGAAGAAGAAGCGAGAGCGAAACCGGAGCACGTGCGAGAGTGAGAGAGAGAGGACTGCCGCCTTGTCCTCCTTTCACCCTACCGAATGCATAGCGAGGCCCATCAATTAGCGGATGCAGGAGTGCACAACTCTCCCGCTTTTCGGAGAAGAGAGAGAGAGAGAGAGAGCAAAGATGCTTTGCGGTGTTGTTGACTATATGATGTTTTAATGTTTTTTTTTTTAATTTCGAAGGGTATGTCTTTTTTGTGCAGCAGTGCGAAGGAAGAGTTAAGTGAATACGAGTGATGCGATTAATTTCGACTGTTATTATAAGTCATCATCTCTGCAGCATTTAAAAGGATTAAGTGTATTATGAAGAATAATTTTCTACGCAGACGAGCAAAACCCCAAGCCTCCGTATATATTATACTCCCGCTGAGAATCGAGTTGAAATCGTAGAAACTTGTTGACCCCCTAGAAGGTAATTCTTGAGAGAACGTCGTCAATCATGTGTGTATATGTATGTTGAAGTACAAACTATAGCCATCTGCTTTACAGACATCATTTTTATTGTGTTGTAAATGTTAATTTTTCAAAGCGAATATCATCAAACTATATAAAATATCTTTTGCTTTCCAACTACGTCAATATAACGCAATGACGTTCGACTGAAAATCTCGGCACGACGATATACACGCACACACATATATGTATAGCATCATCAGACATTAGAGTGCGAGCGACTGGCTCTTCAAAGAGCGTATATACACGCGGTAGCTTATCGGTGTATATGCGCGTGTGCCGTCGCTTCATGCAGGCATGAAAAAAAAAGTAATAATATAAGTGGGCTTGATTCGATTATCACGAGTCTGATGATTCTGGAGAATGGCCAGATGGTTTTTCGATGCAGGTCCATTAGGACAATCGGAAGCTAATACTCTTTGTTTTTTTATTGAAATTCTTCTTAGATGACTTTCTTTCTATAATGTATAACGTGTATGAAATTTAGATTGTCGAATTCATATACTTTTCACATGATGCATAATACTTTGTGACCTGCTGGTATAGTTCTGTAAAAAAAGCTTTGGTGTGGGAATAATTCAAATTTTTGAAAAATTCACATGCTATATATACCTGCACGAACCCGGACTATTATTCATCGACCGAACGGAGATATACTCGTGTCAGTGAATTATCGAGATGGATGAACGAGACTCGGCTGCAAGTGATCGAATTATGAATTGGTAATGTCAGCGCATAGGAGTCGATCTCTCATTCCTGTATAACTAAACTTCATACTCTAGAAAATGAAAAAAAATAATGAAGACTCAAAAGTTTCCCAACGTTCCTTTTGAGAAAAAAAAAACACGCGGGCGATTTTTCCAGTAGTATAGCGGCGGCATCGAATAGGTCATATAGGTATAAGAGGACAGAGCGCGGCATGTGTAGGGCGTATGTGCTGAAGATGCGGCGGCACTGCACTCGATAACCGCGTCGACGATGCAGCGCAGTAGCATCAGAAGCTTCGCATTCTCGTTAAGGTCCCACATGCCGGATAGTGGGAAAGCGCGCCCTCGGCTTCGCCATACCCTCTGCTATGTGTGTGGACGCCCTACCGTGCGGGTTGTTATCTTCGGGGGGGTTGATTATGTGGTCAGTGGGTCATTGGTGGGTGTGATGGATTTTAGATTGACCTATACATATAGTATTGATGGTGACCCTTTTTTATACGTACAGCCTGGAAATTTTTTGAAGAATTATTTGGTACGCTCACTCACGCATTGAAAAACGTTTATTCCTGATATATTGATGTACTCATTTTTTAATTCTCAACTTTATATCGATAATTGGGCCAAATAATATAAAATTTCACTATTGAATATTCAATTGTTTTTCAGTGTAAATTCAAAGGGTTTATATTTCACGAATAAATAATAAGAAATAAAAATAAGTAAAATGTTGTTCTCAAAGTATCCTAGCCATTCAATATACCAAGCACAACACGCACAAACCTCATCTCAACCTACATATAATACGATATTTTTAATTAACCATCAGCAATCCTCACGGTTTTAACGAGTACATCACGGTTCAAGCCTCAACTCGAGCTCTCCGGCAGCGAAAAAGACAAGAGAGTGCGCACGGAGGGAGACGCGGCTAACAATCTCTGTAGGAGGCTGGAAAACACATGTCTCGCACTCGGACCACGTGTGGGGTTGGCCTCGCATTATCCATCTCTCTCTCTCTCTCTCTCTCTCTCTCTCTCCCACTCACTCGTTCCTTCGGCTGGCTTTCTGAGCTTCTTACTTCGGCAACCCGATACTCGCTCTGAATTCAATTTTCTTTGTCGAGCACGGATTTCCTTGTAATTCGCGCTGGTAACTTCAACCCCCGATGCAAGAGAAAAAGAAGATATACTGTTTTTTTTAGATATTTCTTTGAACGATCGATTGAATAATTCGCTGAAGTGCTGAGGAGAATGTTCTTCGTTGATCCGACTCATTGGATTATAAGTTATAAGATATATCGAAATATTATAATGTAATATAAATTTGACTGAAGACGATTGGATTTTAAGAAATTTGTTAACCTGCAAAATTACATTGCTACCGATCCGTACAAGTCTGATTTGAGATAGAAACTTATGTATTATGAAATAAAGCGTTTGATGATTAGTTGAATTTCCATACTCGTGATGCATGTCAAATGTCACCCAGTTCGAAGTTAATCCAGAGTTAAGGAAATAATAGAACTAGGCTACCTGTGTTTCACACTGCATCTCAAAGATATCAATGTATATAGAGCGCTTAATATTTCATTCGAACGAAGGATTCTCTCGACTCGTATATAATAACTCGATTCGATTTGCTAAAACAGAAACTCTCGTTCTCAGGTCCCGCAGCCTTTTAAGGAGGTATATAACGTGTTTTGGAAATAAACGATTTCACCTCTAAAGATGGCGTTAAAAAATTTATACATTTATGCTTTATTATGCCGGTGAAATTATCTGCCAATAAAATATTGCAAGGAAATGTCGAGAGATAATATCAAGCGATTGTATATGCGAAATATCAGTGTATACAAATATCTGGAGTTACGGAAGGAGATAAAATCGTGTATCGCGCTTATAAAATAATTATCTCAATCGCGATAAGCCTTTGAATTTACCGAGATTTTTTTTGCTTCGTACACACGCAGTTTACACACGAAACAGAGTGAGGTTTTGTTTATAAGGCACTGATGTGTGTGCACATCTACGCGTTTATCGGGTATAACTTTTTATTGCACATTTTGAGTCACATTTTGAGGCAGACGACACGTGATGGTTGGTACAAAAATATTTATCTGTCGTGTTTTCCTTTCAATTAGATTAACAAAGATTCGAAAGTATATGAAACGACGTATACACCAACCAACGAAATCTATTTAATACTTAATGTCCCTTTTTATTTTTTTTTTCGAAATAAATAAGGGCAGGATTTTACACAAATATAGTAAAAATCAAGTCACCCCAATCCATTCTTTAAAAAAAAAAAACATCTATAACGAAGAAAATGAATATACTACAATAACTTTTGCATACGAACAATAATTAATTCAGCATCAGCCGGTCACCCCAGTTTCGAACAACAACAAGAACAACAATAACAACAATATTGTCTTTTTTTCCGTCGCGTCATCGATCCGGACCATCGTCCAATCTCTCGGGGCGCGCTTAACTCGCTCAATTTTTCCACTCTCTTTCCGACAGCGGCACATGCACACACACACACACACACTTGCGTTTCGCAATCTGCTCTCAGCTCCAGTGCCGGCGGCGATGCAGAAAGCGGAGGAGAGTATAACCTCGCGGCGTATCGCGTTTCAAGCGCCGGTATGTATTCGCCTCTGATGTGTGCTGCAGAGAGAAAGAGAGAGAGAAACAAGCTCACGGTTTTTGGAGTGACGCTCTCTCAGCTCTCTCGAGTGCGTGGAATTTCACTCCTCTCGAAAAACGACGGCCTTGGCGAGAGCTTTTTTTTCTCTCGTCTTCATTTGAAGCTTTGTTTTCTGAGATACTATACTGCCTGGTGTTGCGTAACGACGAAAACAACGGCGTAATTATACAGCTTATACATATTATAGGCATGAAATTTGTCGAAAAGTACATAGAGAAATCCAAGTATGATATGGTATACGGTATAAAAAATGTTGAAAAAGTTTCCACGTGATGAGCTTTATCTCGACCATAGGTGAAGTATAAAGCTTTCGAGTATCCGAGCGATAAAGAGTCGGTAATATATCATCGTCAGACGATGCATATTACTACATACATACATACACACACACACACACACATGCGCACACCTTCTCTCGCATTCAGTCATTATCAGTTTCTGCGAAACCACAGCAGTATAGTAGATAGCACCCACCCGGTATATCGGACATGTGGGAAGAAAAATTAATCTCCTTACACTGATATGCCACCACCGTCTCATTCTCTCAAAGGTGAGGCATCATAAATACCGAGTAAATACACATTACACTGATTTGCCGTATTACGCGCTTCTTCGACGACGATGACCACGTGGATTACGTAATGAAGCTTCATTAAATATTGTTCATCGTGAAAAAAAAAGAAAAAATCAAAATAATGGTCATCAGAATCTAGGGAAAAGAGTGCAAAGCCCGAGCTTTGAGGGCCAGGGGCCGAAGGAGGAGAGGAGCAGCTCTGGCAGCTGCTATGGGCGCGTGCGGCGTCGAGCCATTTAAGGCGCGACGCCCGGCGTCGCAACGACTCTCTCTCTCTCTCTTTCTCTCCCTCCTCTTCTGCTTCTCCTCTCTCTCTCTCCCTCTGGGCTTTTTCCCCCTTTGCAGCGCACCAGCTCGTCGTCGTCTCAGTTTCCCTCTCGCGCGCGCGCTTCATTAATTCAAATTGAATTTCAGGCTAATTGGATTTTTTTTCTTCTCTCTCTCTCTCTCTCTCTCTCTCCTGATACACAATATCCGAAACAGGGGATACAAGTCGTTTCTATCCCCCCTCTCTCTCTTCAAAACACGAGCTTTCGATACTAAAATTTTGTCGTAATACATATTATACTCACGTGAATGACAGAGCGATGTGGATGTATAGGTTCTATAGGGACTCACCTGACCTGTAACAAAAAGAAGCAAATGCTTGGGTTAAAAATTTTGAAAACAGTAGCATCGTATAAGGCGTGAATAAGCTTTCATAAAGCAAATAAGCTCGTGTAGCGTGTGTAACTATGCGTCGGCTCTTTTTTTTCTCCTCTCCCCTATATACGGTTATGCTTCTTCCCTCCAGCTCCACTCACTCTCGTTTTCTACTCCACAAAGCTGTGTGCCTTATTCCATTTTTTTTTTGCTTGGAAACTACAAACACGAGAGAGAGAGAGAGAGAGAGAGAGAGTTTACTAGATTATAGGTATACATTTCAGGCAAAAATACGGGGAGAAAAAAGGTCGTGTCCTGATGATGATGATGATTCGCGATTCCCATAAAAAGAATGATTCACTGCCATCATTCAGATGACTCAAAAGTGTCCCTCTCGTATCTTAAACATCGTATTTAGTGTGTGTGTGTGTGTGTGTGTGTGTGTGTGTGTGTGTGTGTACGACGCGCAAAACGCAAGGAAGCAGCTGCACATACGCATCAGTATAGTGTATATACGCGACACGTGCGCAAGAAGTCGTTTCTTCTTTTTTCTACTTCTTGCTCTCTCGCAATGAAACGAAGAGCGGCGGTCGTTTTGATCGATTTCTGCATGACGACGCTGTGCACTGGAATATAAGGTTTATAAGAGAGAGAAAGGTATAAACGGCGGTTTACGAGAGATGCTGAGAGAGGAGGTTTGTGAAATTGACTATGGAAGTGCGGCTTGGTAATTTATTCTCGAGACGTCAATTTTTATAGCTGGTTTTTAAACCTATACTCTGTATATAATAATCGTATAAGATAATTTCATTTCGCAAATATGTCGTATTGCGAGTATGAAAATAAGAAAAATTAAAATTTCCTCCGCGTGTATTTCAAGAAAAGACTCATTGAATTTTTCATCGAATATCGAGCAGATGAGAGACATATTAAAGCCAAACGTTTACCTCTTTACCCTCACTTAATAAAGAACAAATCCCTATATATTATATTCCCATCTTTTTTCAATTTTTCATTCTTCCGAAAAACCCTATTCGAACTGATACTGAGAGTCTAGTAGATCTTAGTAGTCTCAGCCATCAGCTGGCTATTTAATGAAGTTCAGAAAACGAGGGAAATAAGAGTTTATATTTTTCCATTTGCGAATCTCGACAAACTGTTTTTACCATCAGAAGCTCGCGCGCGCTGATTAAATTGTAAAGAAGCCATTACCATGTTCAAAACTCTTCGTATATTCGCGCTGCTGATGGATTCTAGAGAATGCAAATGATGCTGTAACGTCGTCGCTATATACAAGAATACATATTGTGTATATTATAGCCGAAACAATCAGCCCTAAAGTTTTCGCGTTTTCGAAGTTTAGACATAATTTGGCCAGAGCCGCAAACAAAGAATCAAAGGTCAAAGAGATACAGAAGCGCGATAAGAGCGAAAGCGACGCATCGTGTAAGCCCCGAACTATATAACATCAAGCCGACTGCGATAAGCACGCGAAAGCACTCTACATAGTCAAGAGAGTTGAAATTCTCATGTATAAAAGTATACAGACATGCACGTGCTGCGCACCGAGACGACAGAGACTAAGGTTTACCTAACAATTTTGCCGGAAAAGTCAAGGATATCTCTTTGCGATGTGGCGAGGAGAACAAATATTTCCTTTTGCTGCAGGAGACGATAAATCATATGGTGGATGGTATCGTTTGTTTAGTTTTTTAAAGAATTGAATAATTTATGAAATTTTTAATGTTAGATGGGACGATGAACGTAAAACGAGAAATGAAGATGACAAGTCCGAGTGCTTGACAATGTATTTATTTAAAATTGATAAATCTTTGCTGCTACATACGAGCTACTGTCTGTCATCCTGTATTCAAAGCTGATTCGCTTTTGATATATATGTTGAGAATCGAGGTTTATTTATTCTTTAAATTGAAGATGCCACGAAGTGTAACATTTCGTTTGATATACCGAAATTTTGATGTGCTAACATGCAACTGGCATGACTAATATAGTCTCGATCAAATATTTGTTCAGTCGTGTAACGAAATCTAAAAACTTTTGTGGCAAATATACTCATAAATAATAAAAACACATTTTATAACTCATATATCGTAGCTTTCACATCATCAATATTTTATAAATTTTTGATTGTTCAATATTTAAACACATATACCCATCCCATCACAATATCGCAAAACAAAAGTGGCACGTGGCATGTCAAAGAGCAAAAACACCATCACGACAACTATAGCGCATAGCAATGAAACTTACATCACCGAGCGCTATAGCCATGAGTTCCATGAACCTATATATACATAAATGCGTGTATATATCCCTCGGTGCAGAACTTAGAACTTATAGCCGAGCACAATACATTAAATCCATCTTCATCGAGATAAAACCGCATTTTTTTTCATCATACCCTTTGCGCTATACGTGCCATCACTCTCTCTCTCTCTCTCTCTCTCTCTCTCTCTCTCTCTCTCTCTTTTCTCGGCTATTTTCGTACCACATATACCGGAAAGAAAGGGGGAGAAAAATTCAAGACTTAGCTGCGCCAAAAAGCAAAAGTTACGACGCTAATAGCTTCCGACGCATCGTCTGTGTGTCTGGAGTGAGAAAGCGAGAGAGAGAGAGAGAGAGAGAGAGAGAGAGAGAGAGAGAGAGAGAGAAAGGTGTATATAGGATAAGTCAAAGGCAGCATAATGGTTATAGTTTTGTAACTCGATTGTGATGATGCTCACGAGAGAGATAGATAACGAGTATCGACACATCGGGGCAACAACGATGGGAAAGTGCACGAGATGATGAAGAAGAAGAAGAAGAAGAAGAAGCGATTGAACTTAACAATCGACGATGAAAAAGTAGTGAACGGGCCCGCATTTCGCTCTTATATAGATATAATACCCTTATCGGGCAATTCTGATAGCACGCGATAGATCAATTATACTTTTTTAACTTTCGAAGAATTGACGCGCGTATACGTACTACTGCTCTTCGATTGCGCATGACGTAAATGATCACGAATTTATTTGGACCAGCTGCATACGCGGTGTACCGATGAATTTTACAATTGAAGAAAACTCCTCTCTAAATTCGTGATCAGTCGCTGAATCCCTGACGATCATCGATACGAAGAAGAAGAAAAGCAGGTCTGACTCTGGGATATCGAGGTCGAGCTTCTCCTCCGTCAATTTATAATTAACCTTATCTTATCAAAAAATATTCTTAGACACCAAAAGTGTATTTTAAGTAAACGCTCGCAATAGTGAACACATCTGCTGCAGGTAACGTATAAGCAAAAAAAAAAATACTTTATTAGCATTCTTTAATACGAAATTACACAAACAAAACTCCCACTCATCCATCCGACAACTATAATATATCCTTGAGTCGGTTCAAGCTCAGAAGTCGGGGGCAGCAATCAATGGCCCCGACGACGACGACAATCCTCCTGATCTCTCTCTCTCTCTCCCTCTTCTTCTTCTTCTTCTGCTTATAATATATTTTCTATTATCGTATATACGCCGCGCAAAACGCGGCTCTACTCCTCTAATAAAAGAAGCGACGCGTCGAAAATACATCGCGCACTGCACACACAGAGCGCGCGAACGCTATACTCATTGATAATTCATTCGCGTCGCGCAGAACGATGATGCTATAGACGCGCGGTAGCTATATACGCATCAGACTGTCTTTATATACTACTATAAACTGCACCTGTATTAGACAGAGAAGAAAACTAGGAAATGCAGAGAGAGAGACAACGCTCGCGCGCGCGATTACGTATATCGTCGTGTTGTTTATACATGTTGATGATGCGTGTAGAGCTTTCGCGGACTCGAGACAGACGGGCGTCAATAAATTTATATTGGTTTTTTTTTTATATCCGTCCGCGATTTTTAAGGAGAAATTTTCTGCAGACGAAGAAAAAAGAAACACACGTGTCTTAAATTAAATTACAACTGCAATTGTCTCGAGAGATTGTATTTTTGGAGTAGAGACGCGACAGAGTCGCATTGCTAATTTGACGACGAGAAGTACACATATACACACACACAAAACAATGTAAATAAAATCTGCTGCTACTATACCAGTGCGCGCGACTGATGCGAAGGCAAACCGGTATGGATTCCGCTAAATTTTTACAGCGGTAACCCAGAGTCGAGGTGACGAAAATAGCACGTGTATACAACAACCGACACACACACAGGCGAATGTAACGGGTTATTGCTGGGGATTTTACAAACTGGTTGGTTTGCTTGGAATTTTATCGATATATACTATGAAGAAGATTGAGAAGCTGAATTGAACGATGAGAGTTTTGCAGAATGATTAAAAAAAGAAACTTGGGAAATTGTCGAAAGTCACGAGATTATTAGTAGCAAATAGTATCCCTTAATTGTTTTAATAACTAAGAGACATGATCAAAGACAGTTATAGTCATACAGTCTAAAGACAAACTTATGCGCAAGACTTTGAAATTCTTTCATGACTCTAGGCACTTTAAAATAAAGAGGAAAAAGAAAAGTATATACCTCCGCGTTTATATGTATCTGCACTTCATATTAAACAATTCCAGCTTTTTCCTCCAGATTAAATTCACTGAATTGAATAATGAATAACCCCGATCTCTCCCCAAATTAAATTTATATATCCATCATTTCTGCTCAGGTGTGCAGTGAAAATAACGAAATAAAAGTGTCGCAGCATATTTTTCAGCAGTAGCAGCAACAGCGACGCCGAGAGAGATCCTCATCAAACATTGACGAACCGAAATTATCGATCTCAGTACTGAATCTTGCATCAGCTCATCCAGAGAGAGAGAGAGATAGAGATAGGGAGCTGCAGGGTGTCCAGAAATAGCGTATTTGCAATGAAATTAAAATATATTAAGCATGAGACACAGAGAGAAAACTCTCGAATAACCCGGTCAAAAACAATATCTATAAAAAAATACAAATGCAACCAGTGCATCGGATCGAATATGAATGACGCATAGAGCTGAGAGAGAAAAAAAAGGAAAAATGCCGCTCGTGCGTTCGCGAAAAAAAAGGAGAGAAGAAGCAACAGCATCAGAGAGAGAGAGGGTGGTGGTGGGAACGTGCACTAGTCTAGCGTGAAAAGTTCCAGTATCACGTGTGTAGACACCTGCGATCGCTCCCTCTCTCTCTCTTTCACTGTGTGTGATGTGCGCGTTAATCGTTCTCTCTCGCTCTTTCTCTCTTGCTACTGTCACCCCCTCGAGAGAGAGAGAGAAAGAGAGAGAGAGAGGGAGAGAGACGGGGGGAGGTTTGTCGTCATACGCGCCGTTGCTGACGTGCATCCGCTCTGCCAGTGTATATGTGTGCGTGTGTGTGTGTGTGTGTGTGTGGTGTCCGAGAACGGACGGCAGAATTTTTTATGTAATAATGAAAGCTCCGGAAAATTGTGTCTTTTTTTCTCTTATACTTTCTCGAACTCTGTCGAACTTGCCGATTCTTTCCGTCTAATATTTTATAAACTCTCTTCACTTGATTATGAGTATCTTCGAAAAACTCTCTCGTTTTGAAGTAATAAAATTTCGCGCGTCGTGTTGTGAAGTTTAAGCGTGATACTTTGAATTATTAAAAAAAAATAATAATAATAATAATAATAATCATAATCATATAGTGATCCAACACATAAATTATACAGAATCTCGGAGGGCATATAAAAGAGCCTATATCTACCGCGGCACGCGCGCGCATGCAGTAGCGGCTAATCGAAGCTTAAGAGAGAGAGAGAGAGAGAGACAAAAAGTATATACAGAGGACTTACACGCATGACGTATAGAGGACATCATTGATAAAACTATCGAGTGTGAAGGAAAAATATAGTCGTCGGGATGAGAGAGAAATTTTCTAATTAGAAGAGGCGTATATATCGGCCCTTTACTCTCTCTCTCTCTCTCTCTCTCTCTCTTACTCTATTACTGTATATATTTTTACACTCGCCGTAGCTCTGTCCGCGATATTTTTATACATTCTCTCTCTTTCACATCATAATATACGAACGTTTTTCTCTCCACTCCGGTTACGCAATGGCTCTTTCGAACTGCAGCATCGGTGTAATGTGTGTTAGTATACGTATATAACGCTTATGCGACGATTTATTACAGGACAAGAAAGAGAGAGAGAGAGAGAGGAAAGCTTCTATACATAATAATACTCGAAAAGGTATCCGAAACACGCCCGCTGCTGCTACTGCTGACCTTGAATCCGGCTAATACATGCTCGGCACGAAGCGCTATGCTGCTTATATATCGATCGGAGAGCTATATTTGCTGGCTCACCCCAAATTTTCGTATATACATATACGTGTGTGCGTGTGTGTATATATTAATGATCGAACGGACCTTGTCCGGGTCGTGTTCGCATTTATATACATCAGTAATTGTCGGTTAATCGGAGTAGGGGTGTCTCTCTC
>UCQR01003313.1:8004-30923 GCA_900474235.1 Cecidostiba semifascia
AGAATAAGAATATCAAATGGTAACGTTTTTTTTCTTTTTGATATAAATTATGCCATATCAACAGTAATTGATAGAAATCTATGTTACCAATAAGCTTGTGGTGAGCATATTTTTAATTAAACTAAAAATAGTAATAAATAGACTTATAAGTAATTTACAAACCATTCTCAGGAAACTGTACTAAGTACTGTAATTAATATTTATACTTTCTTACTTTGATAAGCAATCAGTTTAAAATTACTGGTAAATGATAAAACTTGCTTTTATAGAGTACTTATCTAAATCAGCAGTGTATATTCTACTAATTCTACTAAAACAATTTATAATGAACCGAGCTGTCAAGCTAACCAAAAACTTACAAACGAACTTGTAAGGGTTTTAGTGTTTCAAAAAATCTCTTAAATAGGAAAACTTGATCCTCCAACAGTACTCCCTTTTCCTGAGATACAAATCAAGTGTTGACTCGAATTTACCGAATCACCAGTGACATCCTCGAAAGTGGAACTTCTGAATAATCTGCAAGTTTGTTCTTTCTCATCTTGTGGAGAGTCGATCTGGGTGGGCGCCCGTTTTGGCGTAATCCATTGCCTAGTGTCGGGTTTTTCGAAGCGCTGTTTGTTCTTATTCTCTTCGACTTTTTTCCACAAAGTAGCGATCTTGCTAGTAGCTTCCTTTACCATTTTACGCGTTCCCTGATTCGAGGCATTCGAGATAATACTCGAATTGCTGTTTGATCGCTGACCTAGTGAGACTTTGCGAGGAATGCCGCTCTCGTTGGTAGGGGCTATTTGATTGTTAGAAGAGGACTTGATCACCGCACTTCCCAGATTCGTGGAGGATCGTTTGGCTATAGTTGGAATACCGGTAGGTGTGGTAATGATCTTCTCTGCACTTGCCGTTTTTGTGAGCTTTGATGAATTGGGTCTTACAGGAGTTCGCATAGAAATCTTGGATTTCACGTGAACTGGTGATGTTTTTGCTGGTATTTTAGAAACTAGAACAATCATTAAAGCATAATCAAAAATAACGACTCAAAACGAGTGGAAGAAATATTAGTGAAACTTACTCGGAGTTTCCGACTTGATTTGGAAATTTGATCTGCAAGGTGACATCGGTAGAACCATAGGAGCATTTTCCATTTCAGGTTCATCCTTGGTAAATGTGCCTTGTCTTTCCAATTTAACTGGAGTCGAAATCATCTTCTGCGGTATCGAGCTTCGTTTAGCTGAATAATTAGCACTTGCGACCCTTTTGTCTGTAGCTGCAGCAGTGTTGGTGTTTATTTTTGGTGGGCTTTTCGATTTCTGCAAGCTGTTGTTCTGCCTAAGCGTCGTAGCTCTAGTTGCTCGTACTATTGGCGAGGTATTGCTACGATTGACTAGCGATGTTTGCTTTAGTGGAGACGACTGTGGCGTTGACTTCCTTGTGTTTGGCGTTGAGTACAATGGTTTTCGACGGCCACGAATTCCTTTTGGGACTTCTTGCTCTGATTTGTCCGATTCGACACTCAAGTCTCTCGAAAGTGTACCTGGTTTCACGATCCGTGGACCCTTAAATTGTTGATTTTCATCTTTTTCACATGAATCGTTTTCACTCTCAGATTGCGAATCGTCGAGATCAAGCTTATCATCTATGATGAAATTCTGTTCTGTCCTTTCAATCGAGTACGAAATAAGATGAGATGCTACAGCACCAGCTACTTCTTCTTGCTCTTCTTCGTCATTATGAACTTGATTAAACTTCTTGGAGGCTCCATTTGCAAAAATTCTCTTATCATAGGTTGCAAACCTGTTTTCATTTCTATTTTCGGTTTGAACATCAGAATAAATAGTAGTCTTTGTAGGTGACAATATTTCTTCTTGTTTTTCAGAAGTTTCTTCATCACACTGACTGATGGTACGATTTGTTTTGATTTCATGATCAGGGCTTTTATTGAATTTGAAAGTTTTGGTAGCGCTACCAAATTTCCTCAAAGTCGGAATTCCACTTTTTACTAAAGATTGTATACTATTCTTTTCAGGAGTTGGTATTTTCGACGTCTCATTTTCCAAAAAATTATGAGCAGTTTTATCAAGAACTGGAGTCTCTAGAACCTGAGTTTGAAATCTTGCTCTGTCTTCTTGCCTACGCTGTTTCGGCGTCAATTTCGAAAAAGGTGAGCATTTTCCAGCATAGATTTTCGGATTAGTTGTATTCGTTTGCTCTTGTTTCCTGAGATCTTCTTGCTCCTTTTTAACGCGCTCAGCTGCAATAGTGTAAGTCTTATACCTTTCTTTAGCTAGTTGCCTCTTCTGTTTCGGTGTCATCTGACCTGTTTTGACGATTTTGAAAAATACAATTTAATATATTTTAAGTTTAATAAAAATAAATGCTTTTCTTATTAATATATGCCATTACCAGGGTGGTTTTTGTAGAGACGCTTTTTAGGGGTAGATTCCACTGAACTACAATGTTCACTAGAAAGTAGACTAGCTGCCTCATCGGTATCGTTGGCTATTTCCTCGATACGTTCATCAAACACACAGTGAGTTGCCTCCTCGCTATAAAATTCCGCATCAATGCAGAGGGTATCACTACAATGAGTATTTGCATCAACCGTTGAATCGTCCATCTGGCTCACTTCGTTAAACAACGACGGAGGATTAATATTTTCTAATCGTTCACTTAAACTGTTATTTCCACTGGTTTGCATTGTCTCAGCGTACCTGGTTTCAAAAAAGATTGCATGATTATTAGAACATTTTTCTTGCTGCAATCAAACTTGTCTAATAAATTTTACCTCATGCATGTCATGGAAAGAACATTAGCAACCGGCTTTATAAGGTCAAAAACAAGATCCCCGCTGCTAGTTAAGCTGTGAGAGTCGTTATTATCATCCTTAGTAACATCTGCAATTTCAGATGTAATACTTGCTACACTTAACATACTGTTTTCCATGTCACCAAAATCCAGCAATTCATCCATTATCGAAGGTGGTTTCACATTTTCCAGTTGAGAATTATTTCCACTATTGCATTCGTTCAAAAGGTTTTCTAGGCTACTAGTGCGATTCTGTCCATGACTTAATGCACGACGAGCAACGACTCCACTGATGGGCAATGATTTTTTTCTACCAATAGATTGCATCGGCGGAAGAGAAGATGAATAAGCACGGCTTTTTTCTACAAATTTTGAATTATATACAATTTTTGATTAACTCTAATAGAAATGATTTTATCATATCAATAGCTTGACTAGAAATTTACCTGCAGAGTTATCGCCGTTATCTGTGACTCCTCCGCTAAGGCTTGCCGTCAAAGATACGAGACTTCCCATGGTAGAAGGAGGGTTTATTGCATCAAGATCAAGACAAGTCAAACTAGCTTTGTTTGCTTCAGCACTCATAGCTTCAGCTAGTTTAATCGCTTCTCTCTCAATGATCTTCGAGTCTGTCATTGGATCCGGAATACTGCGATCTTCTTCCTGCAAGTCACTTTTGAAAGAAGAAACCAGGGGCGCGCTCACACTAATACTAGGGAACGAAACTTCATTTGGTGAATCTTCATTCCAGGTGTCGCTAAGCAAACTAGCCTTCATAGCGCTGGATTCGCGTTCACGCATTGCTTCGGTTTGCTGAACCAAAGTGGCCGTTAAACGATCGAGCGAAGCTATCATGGCATCTGGATCTCGCTGTCTTCGGTATTCATCTTGAAGTCTGTCTGTAACCTCGACCTAATTGAAAAACACAACATTTGTAATTTATATTTATTGCACATTATTACTTTGATAGATAAAATAACTACAAGTCTTTACCGTATTTAAAACAGATTTATAAATGTTGTCAATATTACTGGCATTCACAGTTTGTTTTGATGTATCAATATCGTCTCTACTGAAGGAAGATTTCGTGGTAGCGCCTGTTTCAATTGATAATAGTGCTTCAGACTTTGAGATTCCGGATTTAATGCATAATTCCAACAAAGCTTGCTCTGATCTTTCGATCGAATCGAATGATTCACAACTGCCCGATTTCGACGTAACAGCAGTATGTGTTGGATCCGTCAAGTTTTCTATGAATTCGTTGCCATCCTTCGGAATTTTGTCAAAACGAGAATCTTTGTCATCGACAGAAACGAAGCTTAGTGTTGAAGAACACTGCTGAGAAATGCTACAGTCGTCATTGTCATTCTGGCTTACTCTTTTAAAGTCTTTTTCAAGAGTGTAAGTTTCTTGGACTGTATAGTAGTCGTTAGTGTACGTCATTTCACTGCGATCTCCTTCATCTTGTAATTCTTGCTGATCCACCGATTCAAGAGACGTTACGGGAGTAGTCTATAAAAAAGAAATAAATGAAACGTCAAGAATAATCGGAGTATGATGGTCAAAAAGCAAAATTTACTTACTTGGTTTCCTGATATTGCATCCTCGTTAACGTCATGAATTTCGATGTCATTTAACTTGGTAGTGGTTGCGTACCTTGCGAGATTATTCACAGATTGTTTACGGAAACCATCTGCAAACGCCTCATAGCGGGAATTGTTTATTCCCTTTGGCTTGGATTCATCAATTATTTTAGGCTCGATTCCAACCAAAGAACTTAGACTAGGCACTCCGGAACTTTCTCCCAACTTATGTTCTCCTTCAAAAATAGCGCTGTCGCTTTCGAGCGATCTACCTGCTTCTAAAGTTAATGTACTTTCTAAGAAAAGAAAAAAAATCACATTGAATAAAACCCAGCATACATGAACGGTATTTTAGAGTTAATTAATCAACGGACTTACCAGAAGTTGTAGTAGATCTAACCGAATCCGCTCTTGAACTAGATCTGCTAGTTAGAGACTTTTGTTTATTTTGGCCAGTAATAGTCGCATTTACAGTAAAATACTTTGACCCGTTAGACGAAATAGTTGAATTTGAATCTAGACTTTTCCTACAGAAAACTCTTGGTTTTCCATCTTCAAGCAGATCAGAAGCAGACGATGCCCTAGAAGAATTTAACGAACTTTGGTACGGCGTTCCTTCGGTATAGCAATTTTTGACGTTATCTTGTTCTTGGTCTGTGCCCGTGAAGTATGCCGAACTTTGCTTATCTTCATCTGAAGTATGATCTAGATACTTGAGACTGTAATGTGTTGGTTGATCCAAATCCGTTTCAACAATATCGTTAAATGGGTTCGCGAATGGTGATGTCGACTTTGCTCTTCCACTTGCCAAACTATACGAACTCAGGTCTGAATTGGCTGCACCGACTTTTGAATTTGCGGAATCGCAGGAATGCGTCATTGATAGATTGTCTTCAACTGAAGAATGCAATAAACCCTTTGAACATGCCACATCTTGATTGGGCGCGGTGGCCCATGATATTGTCGAAGAGCTGCACTTCAATCCGCGCAAATCAGGCAACGGCTCTCCGGGTTTTAAGCGTTCTGGAATAGCGTGCATATAGCGTAACGTATATTTCTTTTCTGATAATCCTGAAATCAATTTTTCATATTAATGTTATGCTCTTATTCAAATAAATTATACATATTTCAAAAAGCACACCTTTTGAGCGTCTATCAGCGGGAGCGCCATTGTCAAAGTTGATAGCCGAGTGCAACGATGCCGATTGTTGTTTCATTTGGAGTTCAGACGGTGACATTGCTTTTCGTGCTTGACGATTAACTTTTTCGAAAACCGTATCAGAATGTGTACTAGTGACTGAACGCATAGACTCTCTGCTCTCACTGCGAGAAAACGTTGAAAATTTAAGTCCTGAAGGTCCTGGTTGACCCGAGACTGAAGGGGGAACCTCTGATGGACGAAAAGACTTTCCGCTTGAGTTGGACGTATCGAGGAAGTTGGAATCTATTTTAAATGTAAACTTTTCGTCTTTGCTCAAAGGAGATGTGCTGGGTTCAATATTATCCCAGGTCTCTGCTAAGTTTTGATCGATTTCTTGCTCGAGAGCCTTTTGTCTATAAATTACGATACAAATAAATGAATTATTGTAAGATAAATAATGATTTTTTTGTCAGAACAAATATTTTGTTAATAGCATACCTTCGCGCTGTCAAACTTGGCAAAGTCGGAAGGCCAAGTCCTCGCGTAGTGGAATCCATATGAACAAGATTACTTCCGTTTGGACGGGCAGTAAGAAGATTTTTCAGTGCTGCACTAGAGCCCATCGATATCATCTTGTGCTTAGAATGAATAAGACTGCGCAGCATAGGAACAGCTCCGAGATCCCAGAGTAGGCGTTGATCTTGAGGACACCGCGCAGAGAGATTCCAAAGGGCACCGCAAGCATTGCTTACCACTGTCAAGCTCGGCGAACGTAACTGTTTTAAAAGTACCTATGGCGACAAAATTCATTTATTAGCACATTCTAATGAGAAACAATTGGACGTTGCGATGAAATAGCTTACTTGAAGGCAACCGCGTTCGCGTACGATCGCCCGATAGTCATCCCTAACGGCTATATGACTGGATACATTTCTCAATATACCCCCAGCGTTTTCTACGATTGCCAACGTTTTTGAAGGAGCGTTATAAGTGAGCATATCGACAAGGAAAGCCAGGGCACCCTCGACTGCGCAAATGTCCATTTTATTTGTGCTGCAATGAGCTGAAAGATTCCACAGAGCTGACAAAATAGATTTAAGAGTGGATTCTTTTCGACCCTCCATTGCAGCTTTCATAAGGCCAACGACAGCGCCGACTTGGCGCAAGGTCTGCTTGCTACTACTGTCTGCTCTCCAGGAGAGATTACGCAGAACACTGGCTGTGACTTGTCTTAAGTCATCGCTTGGACTTGCAAGCTGTGAGACCTGTTTTGAATGCAATATAGCAAGTACACGTATTTAGTTATAGATAAAGATTAAATAATAAATTGTTGGACATCTTGGAAGACTTACCAAGGCTTTCATGAAGTCTCGGAAGGAACAAAGCAGAGACTTGTTATTCCCATCTCCAAAAGTAAGATTAGTCAGAGCCATGCCTGCATAGCGCCTCAAAGTAATGCAGTTGGGATCGTCAGACTCACTGCCGTGCACAGTATGGTCCATTTGAATGAGTTCAGCAACTGCATGCAAACCGCCAAGTTGGCACATGGCATGCCTGTGAGCTTCATCGAAGGACAGCTTCATCAATGCAGCGATGGTTGCACCCGGATGACTCTCTAAGTCATCCAGAGGTTGTCCACTCTCAAGGGAGTTCCTGAGAGTCTGACAGTAGTCGCGCAACTGTTCGAGCAGCCGCAGAACTCGAGCTTCGCGCCGGCTCGTCTTCTCATCGTTCTTTGCGTGAACGATGTTGTAGAGAGCTCGGGAGGCGCGTTCTCGAGTCTCGGGGTCTTGTCCTGGCGCGTGGATTAGTTGAACGAGAAGAGGTAGGCAGCCGGATTGCCGCATCACCATGCAACTGTCCACCGAGTTGCTCATGGACAGCAGGGTAGCGCTCATGTCCTCTCGGCCTTCGGTACTGCCCAGCATGCTCAGCAAACTGTAGACCACGTCCATCTTGGCACCGAGACGTCGCTGGCCCTGCATGCCTGGCGCCGGCGACTTGGATCCAGCTCCCGAGGCCGACGACGAGAAGCTCATCATGCTCAAGAAGTCCTGCATGAGTTTGAAGCTTCTTTGTAACTATCGATCGAGCGAATACATATTATATACAACATACGAAAATTAAGTCTCGTCTTTCTTACGTTCTCGTTGGCAGAGCCGGTAATCGGTTGTCCAGCCGAAGCCGAGGAGTGAGTCGAGCTCCATGTATCATCTGGTTTGGCTGGCCAAGGGACTTGGCTAGGAAGCGAGGTTTGAGACCTTTGACACTGCAACTGCAGGGAAGAACTTGGACGACTATCTTCTTCGGTACTACTCCCGTCGAACTGTTGATAGCTTTGTGCAGTTTTGGCAAACAACTGTAAGAATATCGCAGCGCACACCACGAATATAATTAGGTACTACACTGCATCGAAAGGCCCTTTGAGCGAGCCCTTATAACCTAAAAGCTAATCGTGGGTGCAGCCTACTCTAGGGGCGGCGCAGTACTTATTATTATACCTATATGTATATCACTATAGGTATAGGGTAGAGAGAGAGGGGAGGAGCTCTGCGCACTGCGCGAAATCAATACCGCAATCGTCCTGCGCTCTACGACGCTGTATTCTGCTGTCTGCTATATAGGTACGGAGATATTAGATAAAATATAATAGAGACTCACCTGAGGTATTGGAATGCTTTGAAGCTGTTGAATCGAGCTACTGCTGCTGCTGGACTGTTCGGGCCCGTGCGACTCGATCTGTAACGAGCTCACCGGTCTCGAGGATGACTTGTTCGTCGGGTTGAAAACCCCGAAGCTGTTGCTTCCAAACAGCACGTCCTCGCGCGGCCCATGCAGCGATACTGGACGTCGTCGCTCCTGCTGATGACTACCCTCCTGCACATAATCACACGCTATTTTAATAAAAACCATGAATCACCGCGTTTCGAAAGGATATCATTTCTACAACTCTCTCTCTCTCTCTCTCTCTCTCTCTCTCTCGCTCATGTTTATTATCATCATTATTATTTCTCTCTCCGAGACCTTGTTCGCCCTATATCTGGGCACAATCTTGTCATGGCCGTAAGAGTCCTTGCTCGTGACGTTCTCGTCGTCGTCGTCGACCTCGTCCTCGTTCTCCTCAGATTCGACCTCGTCATTGGCCTGATGGCGACTACTATTAGTCTGCATGACAAGACTGCGAAGTCGGTTCTTCTCCGTTTTGGCAAATTTGCTGATGTTGCTCGTTGCGTTGTTGTCCTGATGATGATGATGATGTCTCGACGACACGTTGTTGAGCTGCAACGACGACTTGGGCACGGGAATCATCGTGCCACTCGCCGCTGGCATGATGACCGCGATCTTGTCCCGTCGTTTTTTGCGTCTCCTTATCATCGCACCATGGCTTATCGAGCCGATCGGAAAAGTGCCATCCGACGAGAAGTAAGTACGAGACAGGGCCGGGACCGCAGTCTGACTGAAGATGGGAAAATGGAGAGAAAGAGAGAGAGAGAGAGACGACGGCGGGGTTCGCGCAGGCGTCAAAGCAAAGATTATTTCCAGAGCCGAAATACCTTATACACTTGCTGCTGCTGTGTAGGGTTTACCAATAATTTCTTTTTTATGCTTTCCCGATCATTCCTTGTTTACGGCTTTTGTATTTACACATCATTGAATGTGTTGTTGTTGTTGTTGTGAATTCGAAACGGAGAGCAGAAATAATAAATAACAGTAATAAACAAATCTGTCAATATATACACATGTGGGGTTGCACACGCGCACACACACACACACACAGTGCATCAGTAGCCGCACACGTTTTTCAATCAATACTCTACGAAAGAAGAGACAAATAATTGCGCTTACCGTCGGGAATAGATGTTGATTTTTCTTGCGCCAGGCAATGAGTCGGGAGGTCGGGTCCCCGGGTGGAATTTTTACACTTTCGCTGCTTTCTGACAGTCTCAGCAGCGACCTTTATATGCACCCGGGAGAAATTAAAATATAATAATTATATAATGCAGGGAAAAAGGTATTACAATACAGCAGTAAAACGAATGCACATAGCGATATATATTACTTTGGTGGAAGAGGCAGCGTTTGACTAGCTTCGATACTAAGTTTGCTCTGATGCTGCTGCTCGCTCAGATCTATACAAAAAGTACACGTGCATGAGCTGGCTGTAATATAATAATGATGAAGAACCGCTAGGATAATGATTTACCCCTCTCGTAATTCTTGTGTATCGATGCGAGACTGTGATCGACCCTGGCAGGATCGTCGGCGTTGAATGAAAAATCCGAGCTCTCCAGCTGCTCGTTGCTGAGCTCTCGAACTTGCTCGAGAAGCTCCTCATAGCTGGACACCGGTAGGCTACTCGACGTCATCGCGTTCAAGCTCCTCTCTGTACAGGCACTTTTTTCCAGCCATCTACGATCTATACCTATTATACCTGTATACATCGGGCAATTTTCAACAAGTCAAGTATATTGTGTCTACTCGTATAACAGGTATATATTAGCTGATGCCAGCTCATTGTTATTCCGAAGACGACGGGGCGTTTCGTGGCGCGCGCTGGAGACAGGAAGTGTGACTCCTTTATACTTATTTATAATACGAGCGTTTGACGTGAGAGGTAGAAAAATATGGAAAAATATTTCCATTTATATTATTATACTCGCGGAGAGGTGCATATATTATATATACATAAACGGCCTACAATTACAGTGTTACGTAAATATTAGAAAGCCACGAATCGCGCGCGCATAGGGAAGAAGAAGAAGAAGATGAAACGACACACGGTTGCATTGTGTGTGCTACTGCGAGTAGCGAACTCGAGAACGCCGCGTTTTCTTATTTAGACCGAAAAGTCGAGCGCCGCGGCTCACGCGGGCCGTCGCGCGGGCTGCAGCAGCAGCAGCAGCAGCCGCGAGAAAGGATACGGAATTAGCCGGCTACTCGCGACCCACTTATACAGCGCTATATGTATACACTTCAGCCTACACGACATTTTCTTATACTTTTTCTCCGTACGCACACCAAGTTATATGCATGTATACACTTATATAGGCTTGTATATATACTTATAACTCGCCGTTCATCGCGGCGTCTTGGAATTTCGGACGACTAACGGAAACGGAAGCGGAAAGAAAATGTATCTTGGAGAAGGTATAGTTTTATAAATACAGATATACAATATACCTGGACGGCTGCACGCTTCAGGGCGCAATTACGCACAAAGCCAAACACCAGCTCTCCTTGCAACTTTCCTCTCTCAGCTGCCTCGATGATATGAAAATAATCGGCTGTATATATACACAACACATCCAGTATAGTAGCTAACTTATTGTAAAAGACACTTTAAAGAGCCGCGTACACGCACTCATCGCACTTTTGTTCACACTACTCTTCAGCACTGCAATCGCTGGTAAAGAGCTTGAAGGGGGAAGAAGAAGAAGAAAGTGAAAAAACGCGATGAGCTGTTTTATTTGGGAACTTTCTGCTTTCTGTGAGCCGCGAGTCGGCGGCGGCAGCGACTGCGCTCGCGTGTGTGTATATAAACTCTATAAGTATACTTGCAGCGAGCTGTGTGCTGCTCTCGCCTCGCTCCCACTCACTGACTCATCCACTCTCTCTACTCCTACATATATACCACTGTCGGCTGCTGTCTGCTCTGTAGTCCTGTCACTATCTCTCTCCAGAACCCCAGACTAGGCGGCCCCTCTGCTATTGCACACACGCTATTATTGGACTGGATGGATTTGACTTTTATTAGATATACGCGCCTCCCGCTTCTATATCTATATAGTTATTTTATCGGCCGATCGTTGAAACTTGGACGATTGACGACGTGCACTGTGAGTGAATCGAGAATATATCAAGATGTGTTTGAGGTTCGTTGTTGTAACACAGATTTATAAACAATAACAATTCGTATTTACTGTTATCGCGATGCGGCTGCGAGAGTCGCGATCAGCTCAGCTGCTCGCGCTGAAAGCTGCGCCTATACGTATCACGCCGCAAGATGACTCCACCTGCTCGAGTGCGTAGCTACTATTGTATTCTGGCACTTTGTCAGTGAACGATACACTGTGTTTATTCCTGAGTCTGGAGCTTGTGGAGTGACACTTAAATTCGTTATAAACAAACAACAAAATGTCTGAGCGTAAAGTATTAAACGTAAGTACTATTTTTATATTTCTTTGATTTTCAATAGACTTGGGTTTGGAATTTTCAACTTGAGTGATAGTAATACCAACAAATACGAATCTAACCTATATGATTTTCTTGTCTTTCAGAAATACTATCCCCCGGACTTCGATCCGTCCAAGATACCGCGTATGAAATTAGCGCGGAATCGTCAATACACGGTTCGTTTGATGGCACCCTTCAACATGAGATGCAAGACTTGTGGCGAGTACATTTACAAGGGTAAGAAGTTCAATGCTCGAAAGGAGGATGTTGAAGGCGATACGTATCTGGGTATACGTATATACCGGTTTTATATCAAGTGTACTAGGTGTCTGCAAGAGATTTCCTTTAAAACTGATCCCAAGAACACTGACTATGAGATCGAGGCTGGAGCAACAAGAAATTTCATGGCTCTCAAGTTGGCTGAAGAGCAGGCCAAGCGAGAGGAAGATGAGGAGAAAGAAGAGGAGGCTTCTAATCCCATGAAATTGTTAGAAAAAAGGACACAGCAATCAAAACAGGAATTGGAGCTGCTGGAGTCCTTGGAGGAATTGAAGGATTTGAACCGCAGACAGCAAACCATAAATTACGACGAAATGCTCGAACAGTACGACACATCTGCTGCAAGGCTGAGAACTGAAAAAGAGCAAGAGGAGTACGATGAGCAGCTTGTCAAGGAGATATTCAAGAGTAAGAATAGGGTTGTGGGTGAAGTCATTGAAGAAGAAACTATAGAAGAACCAGTGGCAAAATTACCAAAACTATCATCTACCTCATCAGATTTAACACCTGTAGCATTTTCAAAATCCACTGTCAGCATTGCCGATAAGAGAAAAAATCTTGGTATCAAACTCAAATCGAATAAAACAGCAATTAGTGTTGGTAAAAGTGAAACAACCAATAGCAACAGTGAAAAGGATAATGTACAAAGTGCCAGCAAGAATTGTGATACTGCAAAAGTAGAGACTGCTATTGCTGCTAATGATAATAAACCAAGTGGACTGTTAATGTTGGGCGCCTACTCGGACAGTAGCGATGATGATAAAGACTAGAACCTTATGAAAGAGCATATTTTTATTAAAGCAAAGCACAGTACATGCATTTTTTTGTAATAAAAAAATGATAGTACAAAATAAATTTATTTTAAAGATATCTTGACTATAAATTGTATGTAAAAAGTCAATTTATTACTGGAAGGCACTGTAGTTAATTGATTAAAGTACTAGTAGGCAATAAATTTATAAGCATTAATTTAACACTGAAAATGTAGTTCTTCAAATCAAGTTCTTGCCTCACAGGAAACTGAATCCTCTATTCCTAAAAGAAAATAGAAGAAAATCATTTGAAAACAAAAACATACTATTTTAATTTTTAATAAAGCATTTACCTATGAGTCTGCTGAGCTTCTTTCAGCTCAAGTTCTAATTTAGCAATTCTGTTTTCTAGCCTAGTACGTTGCGCCTGAGAACATTCCTCCTGCTTTTCCATCTGTTTGACAAGCTTTTCCAGCTTCATCACTTGAAGCTCTTTCTCCTCGAGTGTCTCGTAGAGTTCTTCAATATCGTCAGCCGTGTTCTACGTATAAACGAATGAAAACTTAAAATAAAAAAAGAACATTATCATCGTTTGAAGTAGGTAAGTACAGGTCATCCGATCTACCTGAACATCAAGATGAGCTTCGGCACCGGTCATACCAGCATCTTCGTGCTGCAGGAGCATCTGCATCTCCTTTCGGAGTTTCCGATCTTTATCAAAGTTACGTATATGTCTCTTGTAATGTTCCAGCTTTAGCTGAAGCCTTGTACAGGTCTTCTCCAACTCAGCGTTCTGTCCTTTAGCTTGCGCGAGACTCGAGCGCAAGTCCGTGACCTGTTGCTGGAGCTGCATCACCTGAGCTCCGTAGGCTGCTCGGCTGCCGCTGCCCTCCTTCATCAACAACTGATTCTGCACCCTGTTCATCTCCGTCAATTTTTCGTCGAGATACTCAGCTCGTTGCTGCCTATATATACAAATAATAAGTGTGCAATTGCCGATCTGTATTTCGATTTCGAGATGATGTAGCTTACATTCTTTTGTAATTCTTTTGAACTTGGGTGAATTGATTCCTCAAAAGCTCCAGTTCGTCGGTTTTAGTCAGCAACTCGGCGGTTAGTCTTTCCTACTTGAGATATCAATCGAAACTTGTATTCACCAAGCTGAGAAATGAAAAAAATAGGCAGCTTAATTTTACCGTCTCATCCTCGGCGTTCACTGCTCCCAAAATCTTTTCTCTCTCAGCCTCGAGCTTTTGAATGATTTCACTCTTCTCCGCCAAAAGTTGCTGAGTCTCTCTCAGCTCATTGAACAACTGAATCTCGTATTCCGTGTGTTGATCGTCTTGATAAAAAAGAATCACACAAATTAATAAATCTTTGTAATATCACACGTCGATATTCGTACCAGGCAAGAGATGCTTCTCCTTTTCCTGAATCTCGAGCAATTGTTGGCATTTTTCTTCCAGCTTTTCGTTCCTCGCTTTGAACTGGTCAAACTGAGACTGGAGCTCCTGCCTTTGAACGACGATACGATCGCAATAATCTGACATTATTTCGGTACCAAAATGAGCTACTTTCTCACCTCGTTTTCCTTTCGTTCTCCAGCTCCTGCTGTAGATGCTGAACTTGCTTGTTGTACTGAGCTATGAGTTCTTGCGACTCCTTATCCTTGGATTCAAGATCCTTCTTCAGCTTGGCCAATCTAATCGACCAAAAAAGTAAGTTCAAAATTAAAATACTGGATATAAGAAATCAGAATCAAACATATCGCGATTTATACTTGGACTCTTGATTTTCCCGCTGCTTGTCGACTTTGGCAATTTCTCCGCGCGCAGACTCATTGTTCTTCTGACACTTGAGCAGTTCCTTGCTCTTCAACTCGAGGCTCGATTCCTTCTGCTTGAGCTTCTCTTGAAGATCGCGCAGTTGATTTTCAAGCTCTCTGACTCTAGTCCGAGCTTTGAGTCCCCGCTCCCTCTCAGCCCTGTCTACCTTATCCGCTGAGTCACCTCCACACTTTGATTGCTCCAGTTGAAGCCTCAACCTCTGCACCAGTTGACTCATCTTCTGAACTTGTTCGCCTAGTAGCACGGACAGTTCGGCTGATTCCTCGTTCCAGTCGAAGCTCACGATACGCTGTGTCAGCTCTTCTTTCAAGCTATACATATTTAAAAACAACGTAAAGCCCGCAGAACGAATAGAGTGTAAACAATTAAGAAGTCAACCTGTCCGAGGTGGTTCCATCAGATTCGAGAGTCTCGATCCAACTGAGCAATTTCGCGTTCCGCTTTTCCAGCGCCTCCCGACAGACTCCCAACCAGGTGTCTGGAATAGAGCTCAGACTCGTCTCGAATTGCGTCAACAGATCCAAGCTGGGCGTGGCAGGAGCTTGCAGTAGCTCCTGAGCCACCGGATCCTTCCCGCCACCTGCCATCATCTTCTCCCGCAGTTCCTGGATCTCTTCGTACATTGTCAGGCTGCATTTCTACGCATTTATCTGTTGTATCAAACTGTGAAATATCGAGAAATAAGAGAGCTTTCAACCCACTTCTTTCTGGTCTATCTCTTTTCTGAGATTCGCGTAACGCTTTCGTTTGGTGTTGAATTGGTTCTCCAAAATCCGTTTGTTTCCGCTGTCCTGACTCTTGGATGCGACCGCCTCCTTCAATAACAGATCAGTCAGCTCAGCACAAGATTATTGTTTGTATAATTACAGCTCACACTACTCACTCCAGCTGACGTCGTCACTGATGCAGTCGCTGTCTTTTCGTGTTTCGGGATTTTGCTTTTGACACCAATGATTCCCGTGGGTCTACCGGTCTTCCTCAACGAAGGCTTGGCGATCTCCGTTTTACCTACCAAGTGTATACATAAAGAAATCGCAGATATACATAAATTTATATAAACTAACTTTCATTCATCGTGTCCGAGCTGCACGTTTTCACCCTCGGAATCGACATAACATCGGGAAAATCACCGCTGGAAAGTTCGCAAAGTCAACCAAACCTAAAAAAAAAAACAAAACATATGACTGATGCGGTTCAAATCTATGCGTTACTCACTTAACGCATCTCTACAATATATATGAGGCAGCGCGCACAAGTATAGCTGTGTGTTCCACGCAGCGCTGGATCGAAGCGCATGGGGAATACCCACATAGGCCACGAGCTTTTAAAAAATCTCGGCTAAAATTAGTCACTGCGTGCATGCCACGCCGCGCGCAACTGCGCGTCTCTCTTTCTCTCGACTTTTCGATATTTAACGTACTTATCAAGAAATGGCTTTGATCGGAAAAGTCGTCCTGTTCCTTAATCTCTTCGTCTTCGTTCGAGTCTTCAGCGACAACTGCGTCATCCCGTGGATGGAAACCGGACACGAGGTTGCCGTATCCGAGTATGTTCTGGAGCTGTCGATCGCCAACACTACGGGAAATTTGATGACGTACTTTCCAAACACTTATTATGACAGTAAATACGCATATATAATCGATCGATTCGAATTTAAATTCAAATAAGTTTCATTTCCGTTATTTTAACATATTACACTTGACTCTTTAGTCACCATCACGTCAAAGTTCAAGAACCAGACCTTCACGAAGTTCTATTTCACAATGTCGAACAAAAATAGATCGATGTCATACGGGAGGCTGACGCTGCGCGAGCCGCAGCTGTCCATGTTCCACAACGACGTGCCGTACTGCATCAACCGAGTAGTCGACGGACCGGTATCATTGGCGAAACTGACTCTGAAAATCGGTTGGCAGAGTCCGCCCAGAGACAGTGGTTGCATCGAGCTCAAGGTAGCCGTCAAAGAAACGGATCTGAGGTACCACATAGCCAATTTGACGGTGTGCCAAGATCCGAGGATCGAGCTCGACGATCCAGGACAGATTCTGAGGAATTGCTGTGCCTGCGATGAGGGAAAGTACGAGCTGGCTTTTGAGGGACTCTGGTCCAGGTATACACATCCCAAAGTAAATATACAAAAATCGTTTTGTGACAAGAAAATTGGTTGATGATGGATGTTGACTATAATCTGGACTTGTGTTGCTTTTTAGAACTTTCCGCAAAGAGAGTGGCTGGCCGTTTTTCCGACAATCATCGGCGCGTCACATTCTCACGAGTACGAGTTCTGGAAACCTTACACCAATGCCAGTGAAGGCATGAAGAAATTTGCCGAAAACGGCCTGACGACAGCTCTGGAATTGGAGCTCAAAGCAAATGTAACTAATAATGTGTGTATGCATCATCGTGGAATCAAGAAATACTTTTCAATGCGTATTGTGTTTTTTTTTCGCAGATGGAAAATATAACAACGTTGCTGAAATTCCGCGGAGTGAATTTCCAAAACAAAACTAGACAGTCGTACGCAGGTGTTAGGGTTACCAGAGAGCATCACGTGGTTTCGCTCGTCGCTAAAATAGGTTTCAATCGTTCATTTTTCATATCCAATTAAGTACTAGAAGAAGAAAAAAATATAGAACATGAATCACATCTATTGCAATTCTATATAGAGCCATCGCCAGACTGGTTCATAGGCGTCTCGTCCTTGGAACTGTGTCAGCAGGATTGCACGTGGATAAAGCACAAGACTCTGAATCTCTACGTTTACGACGTCGGTGTTAGAGACGGCACGGGATACGAAGTGAGTTTTCCACATACATATCACATCCTAATATTTCCGATTCCTTCGACCCTCACTTTTCTGCACTATAAATAATGTTGGCCTCCAGGATCAAGACGACTTCACGGATCCACCCGACATAATCAACAGTATGAACATGACTTGGCCTCCGCCAGTCTTGAAAGGCGATACTATCGTGGAGTCACCTTTCTACGATAAAACCAATAACACCCACGACATCAGGCCTCTGGCGAAAATTCATTTCACGCGACTAGCCGGATCGGAGAAAAGCTGCGCGCAAGCCGGATTAACGGACGATGTAGAACGTACGTATATTAAAAAAAAGTATTAAATAAATAAATACAAATAATGTTGATGTATAAAATGCCTACAGCTGATTGCGTGACTCCGTGGAGCGCGTGGGACACATGTTCGGTCACGTGCGGTATTGGCGTTGAAAGGAGGAACAGGACTATGAAAAAGAACTACAACGAAGAGAACTGTGTGGTGGAACTGCAGCAGACACGAACTTGTAACGCAAAGGAACCCCACTGGTACATTATTAATTTGATCTTTTACTGGTCGTATACGCAATAAAATCGGTTAACCGATTTTCAGTAAGAAGCAGTTGACGGCCAACGACTGCGTCCTGACCGATTGGAGCGAGTGGACCAAGTGCTCGGACATGTGCGGTCAAGAGCCGAGACAACGCTCGCGAACGTACAAGTGGACGCAGAACGCGATCCAGTGCGACGAAACCTTTGGTATGGAACAACTGCAACAGGAGATGGACTGTGGCCATCCGCCTTGTCCAGACGACAGAGCTGTTAGTATAATATAATTAAAATATATTAGTTATACGGAACGCGCGATATATACGTGAATGAAAAATTGTCGTTTGTCTCAGATTTGTGAGGATCACCTCTACACCGAATGGCAGGAGACTCCTTGTTCCGTAACGATCGGCGAAGGTTTCAAGGTCAAATACCGAACGCTCAAGCCGAACCCCAACAACTTGTTGGGTACTTACTTTGACTATCCAGCTTGTCGTTACCAAGAAGTCGACTGCACGATCTATCCCCGCAGAGAAGCAGACCTGGTGCCTAATATAGTGTTACCAGGCGATAAAGTTGTAGAGAGTGAAAATCCAGAGGTTCCCGAAGTTGAACGTCCCTTAGAGGAAGTCATTACAGTCGGTGAGTACACTGATCTAAAATAACCAACTGATAACCGATTATCTATAATAACCGATGCTTTGTATAGATCGTTGTTCCCAGCCTGCCGACATCGGCCACTGCGACGACGGTCACAACGAAAACTCGTTGAGGCACTACTACAAGAAGGACAAGGACGATTGTGTCATCTTTACGTACAGCGGCTGCGGTGGTAACGACAATAATTTCAAAACCAAGCAGGACTGCTTGCAGGCCTGCTCGACAAAAGGTAATTATGCGATGAACTCGCGCGAGTAAAGCTTCGCATTTAAAACGAGATGTATTTGAAAAATTTATCTGACTTTTCAGTTCAAGTCGTCGACTGCGTCATGTCCGAATGGACCAAATGGCCCGAGTGCGAGCGTTGCAACACCTTGCAGTATCGACACAGAACGGTCCTGGTGAGTCTTTGTTGTTATCTTACCACTATATACCGTTGCTTCCTATATACGAATACTAGCACGATTCAAAAAGAGCAATTTTGCTAGTGTTTGCAGTATACAAAAGTCGACGATTTCAAATTTTAACCATACGATCACTGTCACAGGTACCACCTCAGAACAACGGCAGACCTTGTGCCCTGGAAACCCTCGAACGGCGAAGGTGTACAGAAGTACAAAAAAAGCGGTGTCCAAAGGAATATTAATAACACCAAAAACACAGCGCATGTCCTTCCGAATCAGTTGAAGCAGCTTTTTGAACAAAATAACGCAATCCATATACGTTTACGTAGACCATGCACACAAAGCCAGCGCGCTGCTGACGATGAGGATGATGAAAAAGTAAAAAATAGTTTGTATACAGCGCATTAGCGCTCGAATTACGCCCCCGGCTCATGCGCGGGGTAAGATAATACTCGTGGGAGGCTGTTGTGTGCTGCTGCAGACGCGACAGACAAAGCGCACGCGAAGTTACAATGATGCGCGAGCCCTCGAATCTACCTTGTATATAGACACGCACGCTCGAGAATCGAGAAAAGCTTAACGAAGCTCCCTTTTGAAATTCCTCATTTAATGCATCTGATTGAAAGCTCTCTGCGCGCGCGCTCGTGTGTTTGTGTATAGACGTATATCACGTAAGAGGTGAATATTTTTTTTTTTTTTTTGAGAAATCATCTACGAGCGGCAAAAGAGCGTCCGGTAAATAGAACAATTTATACGGCCAAGCGCGAGGCCTCGGAGCAATTAGCATCGCGGCGGCGCCGGAGAAGCAGCAAATTGACGATATGTGCATAGAAAGCTCTCGCGCCCTCGCCTACTCATCGCTATAATACACTGGCTGTGATGCGAACTCGGCGCCTGCGCGAGAATTTGCCGCCTCCAGCGGATACCTATCGGTCTAGTCTGACGAACAACGGCTCAGTTGCTCGGAAACCGGCCGCGTCGACGCTTATATTCACGAGCGTCTAGTGTATTGTATAAACTCGTTTTATTTTTTTCGAGCTTTGCTCGAGTTTATATAAACAGAGCTTTTTATTACTGTACGTTGCCGACAGCTGATTAAACGTTATAGCAACGATAACAATAATTGTACATTTGTATGTGTAAAGAAATAAATAAACACTTGCGTATAAGATAAAAAACTGAGGAACAAATGAATGAATGAATGAATGAATTGAATGATTAAAAAAAAATTGAAAGAGAGAGAGAGAGAGAGAGAGAGAGATATGGACGCAGCGAAAAGTAGTGCAGCCATCAGCTAAGTGAAACAGCCAAGTTTCACGAGACTCATCGCTGCAAGCACGTATTCCAAGCAGCGGCTCTAAACTTGGTGAGTCTCTATCAGTCAGTCTGACCGCTAACATTATAGCATATATAGCTCATACAACACATCGCACGCGACGAGAGAGAGCTTTTCCTTCGTATATAACCCGCCTCCCTCGCCGCCTCCCTTCCAAAGTTAGCCATCAGCCAGGCTTCCTTCGACGAGAGATAGCAAGTAGCCACTGAGGCCAGGATAAATTACGCCTTTCAGCAACCTGCTGAGCTCGGCCGGATTAGAATTAAGCCCCAACAGCTTTAGAGCTTCGAGTATATAGTAATATATATATATGTACATGTATAACGTGTAACTATTTCGCAGCGCGCGCGCGTTTTCTATATATCGCTATTCCGCAAATCCTCTGTGTAGCTTGTAAATTATATACGCCGCGAGGAAAATTCGCAGCCGGCCAATTAAGATTCGAAGCGATATAGAATATATACGGTATACCGCAGTGTAAGAGCTTTGATTAAATGAAGAGGGAACACCCGCATATCGAAGGGATTTCTTATATATTGACCACGTGTATATTGACGCGGGAGTAGAAGAGAGAGAGAGAGAGAGAGAGAGATTCGTTGAGATGGAAAAGTAGCCGACGATCTTCGCTGGCAATCTCGCTTCAAGCTGAGCTGACGATCCTCTTTTCTCCCTCTTCCACTTTGCGACCTGAGCGCGCGGCAACTTCTCTGCTTCTTCTTCTTCTTTTTTTTTCCTCCTCCTTTTTTCCGTTATCTCTCTCACTCTCTCTCTCTCTCTCTCTCTCTCTCTCTCTCTCTCTCTCTCTCTCTGTCTCTGTCTCTGTCTCGCGATCGATTAGCATCGCTGCAGTATAGCAGCAGCTAGCAGCAGATGTCCCATTGCGCCTGACGCGGATTTATCGCCCGATTTTATTTTTCTCCCCCACAACTGCACACAGCATCACGGCAGATGAGCGATATGGAGCTTCGAAAGTTCAGCCAACTCGCGGCGGCATCGGTCTTGCTGCTCGCCGCCGTGGCTATGGTAAACGGCTCGACGCATTGCGAACAGAAGTGGGATGATATCAAGGCTCCCCATACCGTGGCTCAGAGCTACAGGATCAAACTGCTGAAAATCAACACGACCGATGAGTACAGGAGCTTCATGCCCAACACCAAGTATCAGGGTAAGTTTCTTCTTCTTCTTCTTCTTATTCTTCGAGACGCGCGCGTATATTAGAGAGCTGCATCGCCGAGGCACCCCTCTATTTTGCGTGAGACGCGCATTAGCCGAAGACCCGTGATGTAGTGAAGCCATAAATTCAGCCAACACTGGCTGAATATAGCGAGGAAGCTCGAGAGGGCGTTGATTTTTTTTTGTTGCATGTGCATATCGCATTATATGTAATAAACGCGTGGGCGTTATACAGTTACGATCAAGAACGACGAGGACGGCGTGACGTTCATCAGGTTTTTCATAACCGTGGAGAACGAGAACAAGAGTCTGCCGCATGGTACCCTCGAGCTTTACGACGAGGAGCTGTCCGAGTTCACCGACGAGTGTCCCGATGCGATCGTTCAGGTGTCACAGGTCATGAAGGACGAGATCTCGGCGTACTGGACCAGTCCCGAGGAGGGCAACGGTTGCGTCATTTTTAGGTGAAGAAATAAGCAATAATTAATTCGTGAGCTATATAAAAATCACATTCGATGTGTATAGTGTATTTTGCATTGTTTGACTGCGAAAAAATATCATTAAAGAGCCTCGGTGATGGAATCACCCTCCGTCTGGTTTATGGACGGTACTTTGGAGCAGAAGTTCTGCCAGGATCCCAAGGCGAGTTTTGACGATCCCGGACCCGTGCTTCCCGAGTGCTGCGCCTGCGATGAAGCTAAATACGAGCTCGCTTTCGAAGGACTCTGGTCGAGATATACTCATCCGAAAGTCATTATTGCCTTTGTTATACACAGCTTGTCGTGGTATTATCTTTGTACGTTGAAAATCAACGGTATTGCTTTGTTTAGAACTTTCCGAGTAAACCTTGGAACGCCAGGTTTTCCGATGTCATCGGGGCGTCGCACACCTCCGAGTATCGTTTCTGGGAGTACAACGGCTACGCGAGCGAGGGACTGAAACAGGTCGCCGAGAACGGCGTCACCAGAGTTCTCGAGTCAGAGCTGAAGAACCAGGTAGGTTTCAGGTATGGTAACGCCCCGCGTCAATTATAGATGTTCTGACATCATTCGGTATTATAGAGCCAACATATTCGTACGATCATCAAAGCCAGGGGGATAACCTTTCCCAACATCACCAGCAAAACCTTTGCGGTATTTCGAGTGGATCAGATGCATCACCTCATGTCGCTGGTCTCGATGATAGGTATACGAACATATCACAAACAAGTTTAGGTATATACAATAGGTATCACATACGAATGAAAAAAAAATACAAACGAACGCATCCAGATCCATCGCCGGACTGGTTCGTCGGAGTATCCGGTCTCGAGCTCTGTCTGAGCAACTGCTCGTGGATCGAGCACAAGGAGCTAAACCTGTACCCAGTAGACGCTGGTACGGACGACGGCATCACTTACGAATCCGTCGACGCGGAAACGGAGCCTCGAGATATCATCCGT
>UCQR01003314.1:0-13859 GCA_900474235.1 Cecidostiba semifascia
AATTTAACCAACCATTTTTTTCCGTGTACCTTAAATAAAAGAATTAATCGCATCGAGATTGTACTGCCCATCAGCGGCTGACTATATCCTGACACCGACTACTGATTCCTTTTCCCATCATCAGCTATGCATATATCCCTCCCTCAAGTTCACATTTATTGCAGCAAAGCCTCATGTTTGAACGGAAGTCAGCAGCTTTCAAACGAGTGCCGCGAGAAAACGAGAAAAGCTCGTATCCAACCATACGCACACACACACACACACACAAGTGCCAGAAGAGAGCATACTTATACGCCGGCATTTGCATACGTCTCTCTCTCACTCTCTGGCGATGCGTAAATGCACTCAAACCGCATTTGTATAGTACCCTGCGTGCTCGTAAGTGGTGCATAAATGTAATTTTCGCGTTAGCCACTCTCTCTCTCACACACACAATCATTCGCACACATAGTACTTACGAGAGCACGATCCATATAGTATATACACCCATGCACCTCTGCGCGCCTCTTTCTCGATCGTCGCGCGGGAAAAAAGCCGTTCGGTTAATACCTCGTCGTAATTCATGTAGCTTTGAATCCCGTGCTTTCGTGCTTCGCTGGCCAGCTCAGCCTAGGATTTTTTTTTCGCGTTACACGTATATATACACATATACAGGCTTGGCCGGCTGGGATTTATAGTCACCGTGGAAGGGCTTTGTTGCTGCCGGTGGCCCTTTTTTTTTCGTCGATATGCAGTGGTATCGCGCTTTAATCCGCACGTGTACAAGGCCGCACGGGCAAGAGAGAGAGAGAGAAAGCTCCGGAAGGCGTTACACGAGTATATTTATCGACTGAGCTCGATAGCAGGACTGGGAAGTATAGGGTTAAAAGGACGCTACGCGACTACTATGATTTAAGAAGGAGGAATGTTGTCCCGGCTATTTGTGTGCATGTGTGTATATATAGGAGTGGAATTCATTTCGTTTGTCCGATCGTTCGTTCGACCATTATATGGCTTTTCGAAACGACGCTCTTTTGTTTTGTTTCTATATATGCGTTCTGGACAAAGGTTTGAGTGTAGAAGAGTCAATTTTTTGATCGATTTTATTGACTCTCTTCTTTGGATTCAAATTTCCGAATCCGAGTTGGGGGTTCAAAATTGCTGATCTTATAATCTACATTAGTAGAGGTATTATTATTAGAGGTGAAATCGGTTAATTATTATTAAAAAAATCTAAAGAAAAGTTCTCTCGCATAACCTCGGTCGGTAACTACTATCAACTGCCGTATCGACAGTTTGACTCCAACTACTTGTTCTGAAAACTCACTTGGTTTTAAAACCCATAAGATTCAACTAATTGAGTCCTAATACTTAAATGAAACACTCGCGCCATATATTGTAATACTTTTATTTTCATTCTCCGATTAGTCATTCATTTTCTGACACACAGACACACATTGAATTTCCTAACCTCAAAAAGTGAAAATCCATTGACCAATAAATCTAAAGTGTTCGGAAAATCATAACGAAGCGCAGATAGATAATGTATCTCGGCTATATAACGCCAAAATCCCGAGAAATTGAAATCAGACAATAATTCTCATTATAGATTCCGGTATAATCCGCGGCTTCCGCTCGCTGAATTATGCGTAGCTGCGGACGAAAACATAACGCGCGCTCTACGCTCTCGCTAATTTATCAGAGGACACACATATCCAGTTAAACATAACATACATATAATCAGAACTCGCGGAATCCAAAGCCGATAATATTTATTTATACCAGAAAACTCTCCATCTCGAACGAGTTTCAGAAAAGCTCTCTCTCTCTCCCAGGAGAGCTTTTATATACGATCGACGAAGGAGAAAATCCGACGTGGTCTTGATATAACGGCTCGACCGCACGCAGTTTTCTCAATGAAAGAGTATATCTGTATATATACATACACGAGAGCACCGAGGTAAGTTGTATTGGTCGTGGCTTTTGCGTGAGCAGGAAAACCAAGCCTCGTATTTACAGTCTGCGGTTTCGGTGGGCTTCGAACCATTTCGTTTGGCCTCGTTGGTTTTGCAGTCGACCTCGGCCACCAGCAGGTGAGTTAAGGATAAAGTCCCTGCTGCAGTTACGTAAAGTAAAGCAGCAAGAGAGAGAGAGAGGAAAATAAAGGCTGCGCGCGTTAATTAATGGCAGCAACGCTGAAGCCCGAGGCACGTACCTCTGCCACTCTCGAGGAGAAATTTTTCTTGGACGCGGAGACGGGGAGAAGCTTGTTTAGCCCGTAACGATTATTTCATGCCGGAGAAAGAGAGAGAGAGAGAGGAGTGATTCTCGCTTAGTATGATTGAGTAATTAGTTAGTTTAATTAAAATTTCGTTTGCGTTTTACCACGCGCGCGGCGGTATACGTGAGCCGGACGTTTAATTTTCTGAAACACCGCAGCGCACGAGCAACTTCTCTCGTTTTTTTTTGGAGGACCAACGCGCGGCGGCGGCCGGAAATTTAAACAATTTTGTAAATTAAAAAATTTCAATTATATACTCTATCTGCGTACAATTTACACACTGAAATTTTCATTTTCTCATATACCGATCGCAAATATATCATATACCGATTACAAATATAACGAAATCTATACACTCTGGAGTCGTAAAATAAAAAACAAGAATAACGCGTCATTTAAACTGACTAGATTTAGAAACGAGCGCGCGAAAGAGCTGGTGTATGTATACGCACGCGGCCATTATTTTTATCCGATGGAGGGTGAATAATGTCACGCAGCTCATTCACGGCCTGCTCTATATAGTCCTCCTATATATCCCGCGCGTTAAAATAAGAGAATAAAAAAAAGAGGCCCTCGCTTGCGTTAAACAAACGCAGCCTTTATATTCATTGCTCCAAGAGAGGGAGAAAGCAGGTTTCATTTTCTTCCGTGCTTTCTTCCCTGTTATTGCCGGTGAAAGCAGGCGGCGCGCTTTGCTTTTGGAAACTTGCGCGCTCTAATGTTTGTCGAGTTCGTTACGCGCTCGTTTCTCTTGAGATCCTTTCAAGCTGGGAGAGAGGCATATTTTTTTTTTCTTTCGCGTGTATACAGCTTGATCACGTGGCAGCAGAGTTAAACTTCTTGTTTTATGATATATGTTGAACCTTCTTGGTATGAAAAAGTGTGAGAGGTTGGGGAAAAAGTTTGTTTATCGCTCGGTGATTTCCCTGGTGGAAATGCACTCGATATGAAGGTTGATGTACTAGTTTGTATTTAATTTTTTTTAGCCGTTTTCGACTGTTAACTTTGAGTACTACTAATACCATATATTTATAGCAATTTCTGGGATGTGTTAATTTACTTTTGATTTAGTCAGTCGCTTTGAGTTTATTAACCTTTAATTTTTAGTTTTTAGGCTTTTTTCAATGTTCACATTTTCACTTGAGATAGTAGAAAGGACTAGCAGTAGTCAATATGAATAGATAAAGTCTATTCGGTGCAGATTAAACTACCCTCGGCATGTGAGTTTATACCTTGTACAGCAGAGGAAGAGACTTAACGTAAGCGATTACGAGCTTTCTGAACTAAAGTATATAATGCAAGCTTCACTCGGGCTTTAAATTCGTGTATAATAATACCAGGACTACAGTTAAGTATCGGCCACCTCTCGACCCTTGAAATCCAAAGACTTTGATGCTGTTAATTATCGTCGAGCTTTCAGTATATAGTTTGGCGAGAAATAATTCATCGAACTATGTATAGGATCACGCTTTTTGTTGGAAATTCAAAGACGACGTCGATTATTTTCCATTAAAGAAAAAAAAAATCAATCCTTTCCCAGTAGTTTTTAATGGAAACGATCAGAGAAAAGGGTCGTCTCTCTCGGATTATAAAATCAATGTTCAATAAGCGAACTTCTTTTGAGAGCGATGAGAGAAGCGCGTATAGTTTTCTTAAAATTTTAACAGCTGCACTTGACACTTGGCGACGAGGTAGAAAAGTTCTTCTCAAACTCGCCATTTTTACCCTCGCTCTCGAAAAGTCCGTGACTTCTCTCCGAAGTAAGTGATATCCCTCCGTTCCCTCCGGCATTGTCCCTGGTTTTCGAAGCTTCAGACAACTCTTTTTCAACTATATATACGTATATGCTTTTTCGAGAAAAGTATATTATTCACTCGAATGAGAAATCGTCGCTAGATAATAAAACAGCAACTATACTCGAGCGATGTACCCCAGAAGGAGACACACATCCTCTAATCCTCTATCCGTCGCCGTATAAAAAGACCACAAATCCAAGAAACGTGCGAGAAGGAGAAAGACTAACAGACCGCGATATTTTTAAAGCGAGCTACCTCCACGGCTACTAAAGCTCTCTCTCTCATGAAAAATACACAACAATTACGAGTGCGGACTAGTAGTCTCTTACTGCTGCAGCAAAGTGTCCTTCGAGTGCACTCTCCTGCGCGCGTAGAAACAAGGATTTGCCCTCGAGGGTATTCGCAAAGATCTCTCTCGTTCTCTCTCAGTACTTCCGCAGTATCACACGGCTGGCTGAAAGTGTGAGAGAGAAAGACAATAGGGCGTAGTCGCGGGTAGCTGGGGGTTACCGTATAGGCGCGGCGGTCAATAAATCGCTGTGAGAGAGAGGGAAAGCTCGGACTCTCTGAAATTCGATTGGGATTCGAGAGAGAGAGAGAGAGAGAGCGAGAGAGAAGAAAAGTTGCGCGCATAGTTCGCGCGGAAGCTCTCTGTCCGAGTGTCGCTGGTATATAATCGAGTTAGGCCGAAAGCAGCGGTAGCAGCTTCGCTCGGATGCACACCCGGCGCCGAGCATTTGCAACAAAGCAAGCCCGATTGACCGATTGCCTGCGAGTGGAAAGGTCGAGAGAGAGAGAGAGAGTTGCCCTTATATATTGCTCTTCTCTCTACTATGTGGTTGAGCTTTTTGATCCTTTGTCATGAAGTTGATGCCAGAGACCGGCAAGTAATTTAATCGAGCTTTTCTGATAGAATATTAAGCATAATATATTCACAAGTCAACATAAGATGTGATATTGCGTTTACTAGAAAATTTTGTTTTGAGAAATTAGCGCTGCTGACCGATACAACGGTCATGTGTGGGTGAAGCTGCCAGCATATAAATCGTCGAGGCTCGAGTCCGGTTGTGGGAGGGCGTAAATTAGAAGAAAGTCTCTCACGGCGTGGCCGAGCAGAGAAAGAGAGAGCTTCACGAGCAGCCGCGCGGCCAGTAAAGCACGCGTCACGGCGCCCGCTCACCTCCACACAGAGCTTCGACGTATAAATAGCATCAGGTATATAGAACCGCAGAGCAGTCCTGGAGAACGAGTTTGTCTTTGGTATTACGAGAGTGAGAGAGAGAGAGAGAGAGTATAGTGGACCACGGCGCTTTAGCTTAGAGCCATAAATCCCGCTTTCTCTCTCTCGTCGCCGTTAATAACGTGCCTGTGCGCAGAGACCCTACTATATATAGCTGCGGCCGCGGAAGGCTGCAGTTTACGAAACCCGCCCATCTCGACGCCCTACTCTCTTCCTATATACTTCGCCGCGCTATTCAGCGAACGCTCTCTGCCAGCAGGTCTCTCTCTCTCTCTCTCTCTCTCTCTGTATATATACATATATATAGGTGTGTATATATGTATATAGTGAAAGCCGCGACGAGGCGGCTGCAGACTGACCGAGTCCCGCGGGGCAAAGTGCCGCACACGTGTAACTCGCTGACAGCAAAAGCCGCGGAGAGACGGCGACGAGGCATTTGATTAATTCGATGTTGAACCGCGAGAACGATTGAAAATTAACTTAGCTGAGGATCGATGTGTACTGTTGCTGCTGCAGGTAAAAAGTATTTTAAAATGAAATCGAGTCCTAGCCATGATGAGGATGGGTATAGGTTATACAGATTAGGTAGGTTTGGGTAGGTTAGGTAGGTTAGATAGGTTAGGTAGTTTAGGTAGATTAGGCAGATTACGAAAAGTAGGTTAGGGACATTAAGCAGATTAGGTAGGTTAGACAGGGAGGATATGCAGGTTAGGTAGATTAGGTAGGTTAGGTATATAGGTTAGATGAATTAGGTATCATCGATATACCTAATGTAGTGGGGAGCAAATAAAAAGGTTAAAATTATTAAATAATTATACGGACGATATACGTCGACTGGCCAATCAAGATTTCTTCTACTTGACGGGAGACAAGACGGCTGCAGCGGATATTATACGTACGTATACGCGCACGTTTTGCAATATTTCGGAGCAGAAAAAGAGGAAGACGAGATAAGAGCCGGTGGAAGGAGATAAACAGCCAGATAAATCAGTGTATTATGCACGGTATCAAGTAGGAACAATTAAGAAAGTTATTTGCGAGATACTTAAGGAGTTATGGAGTAATTCATAAAGTCCGTAAGCTTGACGTAAGCGGGAGCAAGCGAGAGAGAAAGGAGGAGCACAAGAGAGCGAGATAGGGAGACGAAAAGGGGAGTTTAATTATGTCATAAAGGCGCATCTCTCAAACTACTCTCGTTCGAGTTAAAATACTTAAAGTAAGGTATTGCCCTCCGCCCCTCCCCCAAAACTTAAATTCATTATAGTATTATTCTTTTCGAATTTTACGAGCTGCCTTACGTACATTATATATTGTATAGCGCTTTAAAATCGCAATTTCCTCTCGCGATGCGAAAACTTTGATCAGAGAGCTCTCTTATACATTATTATATTTTATGTGTACACGTATATACGTGGAATTATATCGAACGACGGTCCGAAAAGTTCAAGACACCAAATCCGTCATTGAAGAACCTCGTCGAGGGTCGGCTTAAATCTAATGTAGCAAACTTTGTTAACGACTTTTAATGGCAAAAAGGGCTTATTAAAACGGGAACCGCTGTAATCTGGTTATTTTAATCAACTCCACTCACCTGTATAAAATATCACTTGACACTGGTAAACACGTGATGCGTATATTTATCTGAAACAATACAAAAGAAAAATCGGTTAGCATCTCGTACAGTATCAGATATGTGTGCTTAAAACCTCTGAATTTTTCATACGAAAGATAATAGCGTGAACCACCGCAGTATACACCAAGTCTCCGGAGAGAATATCACGACCGATCTTCGCGTTGGAAAATCAAATATTTAATGCACGCGGCGCACGTTATTATGACTCTCTCGCATCGATCTTGCTCGGAAAGTTTTCAAATTAAACGACTATAGCTATCTATGGATACTGGTAATTTGAAAACTTGTCTATTTGACGGTAAAACATAGGACACACGTTTATAAGACAATGGGCCGCGCGCAGCTCTATGTAATATACTGTGAGCGGCTCAAGCAGCTCTGGTATATGTATAGGGTCATACCTTATACGAGAGCGCAAAGCTGCTCAGAGAGGAAGAAGAAGAACGCCGCGGGAATACATGAATTCTCGAGTCGGAGTATAGATAATGCAGCTTTTAACAATATCCGGTAAATCTGCGCGCTTCGAGTGGAAATTGAAGCGGCGGGGGAGTTTCTCTCGAAATGCATAAAGAACTAAGCGCTCTATGTATATCTATATATTATATACAGAGAAGCTTCGTCTTTATTGCACACCAGAGAGAGAGAGAGAGAGAGAACAGACTCTTCATCCGGTCCCTCTCTCTCCATAGCTTTATCCGCGTGTTTCTCCCGCGCTTATGTGCGTATACCAGTCCCTCCCCCTTCTTTATCTCGTTATGCGTGGATTAAAACAAATCCGGCAGCGCCGCGTAATCCCACGGAAGGACATCGTTTAATGAGATTGAAATCCCCGGCTGGCCGCGCGCTCTTTATCGTTTTTACCAAAGCGTAAGTACTTGAGGAGAGACAATGCTGGATATATAGGTATAATAATGTGTATACCGAAATTTTCCAAAACGCTGGACGCTCTCGCTTGTATATCGACGCTGATATATGCGGTATTATTTACCAGGGTCGGTGGAATTTTCTTTTTTTAGTGGTATACGAGATTTACGAGCGTCACGGATGACGAGTCAAAAGGATTTTTTCGGTGCTGGGGGAGTAATTGTGGCGAAGTTAATCGGGGAAAAACTGATGGGTCCGCGCGCATTATACGCTTGAAAAATGAGCTTTGTGCGCGAATTTAACGGATTTCGTTTTTACCCTGTCTGTTCTGCGGCTGATGTCTCTTGGGATTGAAAAATTAGTTATTACGGCTGTGTGTAACGCAGAGGAGGTATATGTACCAGCGTAACCCAAGTGAATGACGACAATGCGTTTTTTAAACGTCCGCGTTTTATATGTACGCGAGCCCATGAAAAAGAAGCTTAAGGTTTTAGCCTTCTCTCTTCTTCTTCTTCATCTTCTTTTTTTTTAGTGTAAGGTTCTTCTTGCGAAGAGCTGCGCTGGAATCAGATTATACGGCTTTCTCGAGCATAACCGGATGTTACGCATGCGCGCGAGTTACTTTCCGACGAGCATATTTTCTCTGAAGCTAAGAGTGTGGCCTGTGGGTGTATGTATATGTGTGTTTTGAGAGCGAAACTGTATCGAGGAAAATGTTTGTGTAAACCGGCGAGTTTTTAAGTTGTGTAGTTCTGAAAGCTTCGCGAGTGATTGTAAAAGTTTTGTTTGGAAAGAAGAATGGGTGTCTTGAAAAATAAATAAATATTTCATTCTGAATGTTGCTAGAGTTATATTTTTTACATTATTTGTTACATTATTTATAAAATTCCCCATCAATAATAAAAAGCAACGTCTTCATCTCAAGCAGATAATAAGATCTGCTCACGACATATGCAAGTGACCCATCAGAAAGATGCTGCCGGCATATCGCAAGCATTTCTTTTAGCATCACCGTAACTAGACATCAGAGATAAATTCGAAAAAGAGTTAAGATATTCAAGAATTTTACATTATTCCATCATTATGAACATTTTTACACGGCCGAATGAGAAATCAATTTTTTTCCTCTCCCTCTCCTCGACTTTTAAAGCGTTTTATTTAATTTTCCCGCACTTCGATGAATTCACAGTATGTAGTACAGAGCGCGCGAGAACGGTTATACACAGCAAGTGGAGGAAAAAGCTAGGAGAGCTTGCAGTGTGTTGGCATGTTCGAAAAAAAAAGCTCCGAGAGAAAGGAAGAAGCGCCGAGAGAAAGAGTAGCACAAGAGAAATGTAGGAGTTATGCAAATTCAGGCCCGCAGGGCTACGAGTATAGTAGAGAGAGAGAGAGAGAGAGAGACAGTAGAGAAAACGAGTAGACAGAGTCGAAAGGCGAGCACGGAATATTTTTCCGGCAAATTGGTCGCGGCGAGTACGCACAGCATTAGAGCAAACTAAACGCGTAATTCTGGCAAATCGAGTTTAGCCGTTCTCGCCGCTGCTTTGAGAGGCGTTATATGTGTATATATAGAACTATATACTATGGGTATATAGTCGAGAAGGAGAAAGAGAGAAGCAACATTTTTCAAAGTGCGCGGCAAGCAGCGCGCTAATTGAGAAAATCTTGTCTTGCACGTGCAGCACCGCCGGAAATTCTTATAAGATTTTCACTGACTCTCTCTCTCTCTCTCCGTCTGTTTCTTCTTTTAGCTTCCGCGCGCGAATTTAGTATAGTCTCTGGAATGGAATTAAGCTCCCTCGGCGAATCGCGTTCGTTATCTCGTCGGGAGTACAGGGAAAATCGTTATACGCCTGATAAAATTGATTGCAGTAAATCTTTGTTTCGCTCTGATGGAGTTTCGAAAAGCCTCGAGAGCTTTTAATTCCGAGGAAAAGTTGTTCTCAGTAGTATATAGTTTAAATCAAATGTTTTTATATTTGTTTGATGATAACTTGAAAAATACGATTTTAAATTTCACACAAATCAGTATAGACACTGACAGATTTTCACTGCGGAGAATCGCAGACGTTCTCTTTGCGGACAAGTGGAGGAGCTTGCGAAGTGTAATTACGCACGGACAATTGGAAATTCCAGGAGAGAGAGTAGGGGGGGGGGGCACGATTACATCTGATAGATGCCAGACGATTTCGCGGCGGCTAATAGGTCTAGCTGCCAGTTAATACTACGAAACCCAAGGCATTCACCCCCCTGGCTCTTTGTTCTATTGACTCCTCGACGCTCTGGTATCTGCAGTGAGCAAAAGAGCCTTTTAATTCTCTCTTCCTCTCCGTATAGTTATGAGAGCTTGCAAGCTTATGTTTTCGAACTTTTGCGAAAACAGACTTTTTTTTATGAAAGTTGTGTTGTTTAGAATTCGATAGTCTATCATAACACACTGTGTGCGTTGAAATAACAGTATATAGAAATTTTCTCTGGAAAGCGAAGAGAAAAATACCCGGATATAGTTACTCTTTTTATTAACCAATCAACTCGGATGCTGAAAAGCTGTGTATAACGATAAATAAAAAAAAAATCTTTCCATCACTCAGTGCTTCGAAAAAGTATAAAACCTCTCTCTCTCTCTCGTACCTACAAAGTATAAAAAGCAAACTTTGCTATCACTGAATATGCAAGTACACACATTCTTTTGAAGTCACTATATATACAAGCTACATCCTTTGCGCAGCACATCGACGTTCTAGTTAAGCATCGTCTACTCTCTCGTCTCGTTCACTGCATGTATATATACCAAAGAGAGTTTGCTCTTTCGGAAAAGAGGAAAAGAATCCGAAAAACTCGAGTTTCCTCAGAGACAAAAACAAATCGCCAGTGCAATATAGAGCAAAAGACGCTGTCCCTATCTCGAGAGAGAGAGAGAGAGAGAGAGAGCGTCTCGTGCCAAATCGGCGCTTCTCGCACTGTACTCGAGCTTAAATTCTACGCGGAGCACAGCATCACGCAACTACGTCCTTCGTCAGGGAAATTCGGAAGCTTTTACAGCTCCATTTTCTCCTCTTTTCTCTCTTGAGTATACGGAGCTTGCTGTGTGTGTGTGTGTGTGTGTGTGTGTGCGTGTGTAGCTCTCTGCTTGTACACGTTGCAAGTAAACCGCGTCAGCGAATTCCCGAAAGCTCCGGAGTTTGTAGTCGGACTTTAAATGCGGCCGTTCTTTTCCTTTCCTTCCTATACTATTCCTCGCGCACAGCGGAGCTGTAGCTCTCCTCTCGGTCCCGTGTGTAATTTACGCGGAGGCTATCTCAGTTCGGAGAAAATCGGACCGAGAGAGAGAAAGACACGGAGATTCAGCGCTTGGAATTCGACTTTCGTTATATATCTCTCTCTTTCTCTCTAGGAGAGCGTGATTCAATTACTCGCAATAAGCTGAAGAATTTTCCCTCTTTATCCCGAAATGCAGGCTTTGAACTTTTCTCTACATCGCGTTTTAATGTCGCTCTCGCTATGCTCTCGTGCAGAAATGTTATATGGAATTTAGCTGACCAAGTTACGTCCTTTCTTTCTCTCTAATCAGCAATATAAGTCTCTGAGCGATATTCGCCAGGTATATGTCACGAAATCCTCTTTTCGAGAGAAAATTGGACATTTTTTCGGGGTAAATTCGTTAGGATACACAATATAATGATAATGAAGAGACACCAAAAGCTAAATCACACAGGAGCGTGTGCCGGCAAAGACAATCCGGCATTAGCGTAGAGGCCTCGCGATTACAGCGAGTCAGCAGCTGCTGCTGCTGCTATTTGATCGCGCGCGTGTTTACGCATAAATTGCGACGTCGGTCCCTTGAAATCGTCCTCTATAGCTATATACTCCCTAGGGGCGCTTCGTTATACGCATCATATGTGTGTAGGAGATTCTCTCTCGTCATATGCCGGCACAGGTATATAACGTTTTACATTATAACTGGATTTTCATTTGCGACGGAAGGTGTGTCTTTGGACAATGTCGGAGAATTTTTTTTTCTTTTTTTTTTCGGCTCGACGCTTTTTGGGGATCAGAGCAGGGGAGAAGCCTGCTAATGGATTCAACGTCGACGAATCCTATTTCGGCATGTTAATCAACTGCGGGGATTTTCGGTTCTCTCTCTCGAGTGTCCTACTCTCGTGGAAAATGTTAAGCCAGGATTTTCGTTATCAACGGCCGGATAATTAGTAGGTTTATATTAATTGAAACAATTTAATTTCCGGTAATTTTCGAGAGAAAAAAATAATAATAACAAGGGATGACTCAGTGCCTAACGAGCACAACGAAACAAGATCAGTCTTGTACGTTATTCCGGAGACAGATGTATAAAGGAAGATTCAGTGACAATACACTTTCGTGTGTCTGTGTGTATTTCTCGACGAGACTACGCGCAGCAGTAATTTATCTCGTATCAGGTCCATTTGAATTACAAATTGGCCAAGATTACGGCAGGACTGTCCCCGTGGACGCGAGAACGCAGCGTTTACGCATAAAATTACAACGGCGACGTACGCGTTACGGCGTAACGTATATACTTTTACGCGCGCGAGTCTTATGCGCTGCCGTTATTATTCATTTTAATGTGGAATATAGCGCGACTCGAGGTGTGCTGCTTTTTTTCCGGCTAATTATTTGCTGTAATTGGTTCTCTTTTTATTTTTCTTTGAAATTTTATGACTATATCTTGATTAATTAATAAAAATCCTCATATAATTTTTTTTGTAGAATTTTCTAAATTTTTCTAAAAATCTGAACGGAAATATTTTTTCTTCTCAAAACTCGCCAGCAGTATAGCATCAAAGCCATGATATTGAATTTTGATAGAATATTGCGCCTACGAATAGTGCGTATATACATATCGAGAAAATACACGCGAAAAGCTGTAGGAACAGACTGGGTATAATCCGCATCAATAGTAAATTACGATTCGTGGAAGCGGAGGATATATAAGCTTTTAAAGAATTCTCACTCTCTCCCCGTATAACAATATATACAGTATACATTATATTCACTTTATGCATACATCGACAAAATTAATGGCTATATCGATTTTGCATCATATCAATTTCTTCGCGCGCATATCGCTGTTTCACACTGTAAAATATTTATCGACGTATACTTCCAGAGTGGTTGAATAAAAATTCGTTATCGCTCATCATACGAGAGCTATAGGAGAAATGAAAATATATATTTAAAAAAAGCATATCCACCAAAAATATAAGCAAACAAATAAATCTCGTCGAGAGACTTGAAAACTTATCTCCATGATAATAAATTTTGACGGTACATACATACATATACCACTAGAGAAAATCGACGGCTGGAGCTTTGGCTCCAATTTTACCGCGCTATGCGGCCAACAAAGCGCTGCTACACACTCTCTGATCGAGAAACAGTTACCCCCGTACGAACGTAGCCCCTTGTAACTCTCTCTCGCAACTTTCCAGCTTCTTTTCTTCGAACTTGGGTGTAAAACCAGGGTCGAACGAGGCAGTTGCGGCCACGACGTTTACGAGTGCGTATATATATATATGTATATACACGGTATATAGCCCACAGCACACTGTGTGTCTATGTGTCTATTATACGAGCACCCTGCGGCTCTAGGATCACATATATAGTAGTATATATACTATAGATATACTCATGCTTAAACTCGATTTCGCAGTATGGAAGCTTAAACCAACAACAAGAACAACAACAACAACAACAACAACAACGGCAACAACAAGGTCGTTATATCAAGAACGCGTGTAAAACGCAAACGGCGGAATCACATACACACGCGTGTATGTGCGTATATAGTATATACGGCAGTAGAATCATAGCTCAATAGAGCTTCGACGAGGAGTATTATACGCTCGCAGGGACATGTACGCGCTTGGAAACGATGCTACTTCATACTGGCCCGAAGCGGTGCTAAGCGGCGTAAATGCTCGTTATACCAGGGCTCTGATGCTACTGCAGTGGCCTGCAACGACAACAATGCTATTTTGAGGAATACCGAGAGAGAGTGAGGAACGATACGTCGAAAGAGAGGGGGGG
>UCQR01003316.1:0-10558 GCA_900474235.1 Cecidostiba semifascia
CACACACACACACCTCGTGAGGCTCCTTTTGTTTTGGCAGGCGGATGCTGCTGCGTCTATTTGCGGCTTGATTAGGTTGTGTACCAGAAAATGTGGGGTTATATTAGTATAGACTATGCACAGCAACGAAACGGTCGTTAATATCTTGATGGACGATTTGACAGCTGTCTGTGGTACACTATAGATTTACACCGACGCGTGCGCTTGCGAGCTCTGTTGTTTTAGATTTACACTCATCCGTATACTCGTAACTTATTTGTCTTGTCAATGATACACACGCGATGACAAGTTTTGAGGTTCGTAATCCTTCGAAAGGTAATTTAAGAAATACAACAACAAGGCGTTGATGCAACGATGCTATAAGATTAAAACGCACCGGCTAATGACAAAACAAAGTATATAGGAGATCATTAGCCCTCTTTCCTCTTCTCCATAATTAATCACACGACGCGCATATAATCCTCTGAATGAAGAAAAATGCAAAACGAGCCTTCGCGAGATCCGCTCGAGAAAGGAATCCTCGCGCGCGACCGGTAACCTGTGCGGGAGAAAAAAAAGAGAAAAAAATAAGGTAAAAACTGCTGCCGGTTTCCCCCGGCGTGAGCATGCGTGATTTACGTCGTTTGCATTAGCGCACCGGGAAGCGAGGCGAGAGAGGCGAGAGAGAGAGAGAGAGAGAGGAATGCAGTACCTTCGGCGGGTTCACGTGTCGGCCGTGCATGTATAATTGTATATACATCAGGAGTGAACAAAATTGATGTCAGGGGTTTGGTGGTACGGAATCAATTGATGCTGCTTGAAGAATGAAATCTTTTCTTTATAATAAATTAAGCATATATTTTTCTCTCTATACCATTACTCATATACGAATTTCAACCGCACTAGATAGACACAGTTTTACGGCCTAGGTATATATATACACCGAACACAAGAACTGCCGGCATCAGTATATAGACAACGCCGGTCGCGAGAGGAGCTTCTAATTGGCTACACAGAATTTCCGGCCGACACTTTTTGCGTGCAGGTGCAAACGACTATAACCGTGTATATAACGCGCGCGCCTAAGACCCTCCTAAGCGATATATACCTAACTAACAGGGGGAAAATCAGTGGCGGCGGCAGTTTTTGTCCGCGCGGGTAATGCTCGTCGTATAAGGGAGTTTCGCGCGCGTAATTGCAGTATACAGCCGAGTGTATAATCGCGTAGGCGAGATTTTTTCTTCGGCTCGGCTGTCTTGAAATCGAATTCGCTTGTTTCGCACGAGACTATGAATACTCGAATATAATACATATGGGTACGAGAGATTACAGCTAAATCGAGGAGCGCGTGTGTGTATATGCGTATAACGGCGAAGGAGCGGAATTTCGCTCGCTGTGAAAAGCGAAACCCACTGACACAGTTTGCAGCGCGCTGCCGCCGCGGCAGCGATAACGACGCGAGAGCCTCGCTATACGTGTATGTATACGGCATAGAAAGGCATAATAATATTCGAAGCCATGACATTTAACGTCCTTATTCGGCTATTCGACTTGTTCATTATCGGCCGTTTTACGACTGCGCCCATTTTTGCGCAAACACGTCCCAGTTTGAGAGAGAGAGAGAGAGAGAGAGAGAGAAAAGAGTCATTCGTCGAATCGGCATCGACAACACAGCACGCAACGCAAATAGAGTCGAATGAAATTCCCTATATACATACATATTTACATATAGCTATACCCACTTCCACTTCCTCTCGAGCACGTAATCTCGACACAAAGGCGCTTCAATTAATACCGCCGATAATTTCTGCACACAGCGTGAGTTGTCGCATTGTGTCCGGCTTGCACGCACCGGTTGCGCAACGCGCGCGGCATATAGGCCAGGGACGATGATGTATATATAATGTACTGCTGCTGATGCATCTAGTCGATGCTATGTGTCATGCGTGTATCGACGTTCCATGGCTATCGAAAACCGCACCAATAACCTGTGAAACAATATAATATTTTAAAAATTGAAAAAAAGCGAGAGTCGTCCAAGTGTATATATATATTAAGAAATATACTTTCGGTCTGTTGAACTCTGATTACTATATATATATATACCTGTAACAAATATTTATTCAAAATATATATATGTTTCAACAACAATTACCATTTTCCCTCCACTCGCGCGTCCCAAACAATAGATGGTACTAGCTACCTCAACAATTCAAAACTATCCTCCAAACTTATTTCAACCATACACTATACACTCGGCCATCATCGCTCAGAATTCCATCGCCAACACTCGGCGATTATAAAGTTATTCCACCATCTCTCTCTCTCTCTCTCTCAGTCCCACAAGCCCGCAGCAGCGCGGAAAAGCTCTCTTTAACAGGCGAGCCTTTGCGGCCAATTGTCCGAGCAGGGTCGTCGCAAGCGCTGCTCTGGAATTTAAATTTTAATCTTTCTTTCCCCGCGCTCGTCCCGCCTTAATTCACCTATAAATCTCGAGTTTTTTTGCGCTCTTCATTACGCGCCGACCTTTGCTTGTACTCCTCGCTTTTTTCCGGAGAAATGCCTTCTGATGTGCATTATTCATGCCCGGAGAGGGTGGCTCACTCTAATTCGGATATAACGGCCCCGCTGCAGTAACGATTTGTAATCATATTTACGATTCGCGGCTCTCTCGGTTTATGGGCTGTTGGGAAGGAAAAATTAAGACTGTGTCGGATCGTAACGAGCAATAATAATACGCGAATGAAATTCCGAAGAAGGTTGTATGCTTTTTACGACAACGAGCAAAGTTTACCCCTTCGATTTGAGGCTCTCGCCCATTTGCGCGCCGTGTAGACTGCAGGGAAAGTTGCGCCAACTTCTCCCTCTCACACGGCGGCGATCGATACAGCTTCGGCATCAGTAATGCCATCGCCAGTTGCTCGCGAGTCGATTTATCGCGAATTCCTGCTTCGCTTATCTCGACTTTTCTTTCTCTCTTTCTCGAGAAAAAGCGAGTTCTCGGCGATGACGCGCCGGGGTGGCAGGAATTGGAGGAGTAACGGCCGTGAAATTAGAGCCGCAGGGGTGTACTTATTGCGCGGCTACCCTATTTGCGATACACAGCGTAAAAAGATCTCGAAGCTTTTTCGGTGAAAATTTACTAGAGATTTTTATACCGATAAGAATATACACTTGTATAAAAATCTACTTCACACGACAAGACGAGCGCTTTTCCAGCTGATATGACGAGAGTCGTGTGCCGCTTCATCTCTGCATGGAGACTTGTCAAGAGGTTCACTGAAAAATGGAGAGAACTGCTGACGACGATATAGGTATAATACAATAGGTAGACACAAGGAAAGAACCGGCGCTGATGCTTTCGAGGAAATGGAATTGGGCGCTGGGACGGAACTGAAATGGGATTTGTTTAATTATAATATATTAATAGCAGGCAGCTGATGCTGGCAAAAGAATTTATTATTTCGTTCTTCGTATAATAATTTTATGAAAATAAAACCTGTACGATATGACGCCGGGCGTACGTTCAACTCGAAGACAACGAATAATCGCTGACTCAATATATATACACCATACACCCGGCGTCGTATTATCGAGTGATGCAAAAAAAAAGCTCGCGCATGATAACGTGAAATATCGGAATCCGTTAATTATACACACCACTGGTGGCTTCTTTTTCTTTTCGTACACACGTTCGAGACGACAGAGTCGGTCGGCCGATTAATTAGCAAATGAAGACGGCTAATTGGCGACCAGTCGTACACAGCCATAAACTTTCACTCCGAACGAGAGACATTCCAATTACCTCAGCGCTCGCGCGTATATAAGTACACGACGTCCACGCAATTGTACAAGCGTTGAGTCATTGGTGTATAATATGTATATATTGTATATACATAAAGCTGCCGTACGGACGTGTGTACGAGTTTGCGTACTAGTTTTTCCGGAATATGCTTAAAAAAATGTCGTTTTATGATATACGTTTCAAAATGAAGAAAAAACGGCGTGAACTTTACACGATTAATTTTCAAATATTAATCGAATGCTGCAAGTATGTACGCATCAGTAATTTGGAAAACCTATCGAGCCCCCAAAAAGACGTGCCGTTAATGAGTAGCCGAAAGAGCCGACATCCAATCCCAGTATTATAAATATATAGGAAATAGTCTCGCGTACTCTTATACAGACCTGATGGCCGAGGACTTGGCGGCAAAGGGTCCAAAGGAAGTGGCAGGAGTGTAGAGTCAAGTTCCGGAGGGCCGAGCATTCGAGCGCGTCGGGCAAAACAAACACGCCGGAGCCGCTTTTTGTCGAGCTGGTATAAGGTAAGGGCTATCTCTCGGCGCTTCGTCGACGTTGTGGGTGGTCTTTCTCTCTTTCGTTTCTTTATATACGGCGAGAAAAGGTCCTTTTTACACAACCATTTTTCAATTAATTCGGAAGTCCTTTTCTGACACCGAAAGCAATCCCGAATAATGATCTCTCTCGCTCTCTGTGAACTCACCTCTCGTGAAAAAATAATAAAGCTCCCCCGCTAACGACGCTCATTTCTCTTTCTGTTGCAGGTAAGCATTGCGGCGAGTACACACATACCGCAGGCGCCGTATACAGGACCTGCTCCCTCGCGTAAAACAGCAGCGAGTGAAGGAGGCGAACATTTATCCGGCGAGAAGGAGACCTTAATTACTCGGAGTGGCGCGCTTTTTTCCCCGCCCGCAACTCTCGAGGGGGAGAATTTCGGCGTTTTCTCAAATTTTAATCAAACCTTCAGGCCATTTCCGCCGGCTCCGGTCCGATAAGGCGCCTGCGAGATAAGACGCGGAGGGTGTATATACTGTATATCGTTTTTTTTCTTTTTATTAATATACGGGCAACGAATTCCATTACTCGTGCGTCGAAAACAAAACAATGTAGCCCGATTGTCTGCAGTCATCTGCACATACAGATTGGGCCATTAGTATTCGAAAAGCACGTGCACGCAAAGCAAAACCGCCTAATGTGCAATTCCCACATGCCGCCGCCCGGGGGCGCCGAAGGAAAACAAAAACAGAGCGTGCGGATGCAAATGTCGAAACAACTGCTCTCGGAAATTGAATTTTCTCGCGGACGGAACTCTCTCTCTCTCTCTCTCTCTCTCTCAAAAACGTGTACTGCTAATGCATATACATATCGCCCCGGAGGAACGTCGCTGTACTATATATACTAGTGCTGCTGTGAAAAGCTTCGTCACCCTCCGGCGCAACCCTTGAACAAACCGATTCGCTAAATAGGGATTAATTAAGGCTAGCAGCTCGGAGACGGGATGGACGTGTACGGGGATTTTGATGCGGGGTCAATTTTCTATCCATTTCGTCGAAGGAGCTGACAATCACAGCTAGCGGCAGCATTTTCCACGATATATACCAGGTAATAAATATAATCTACTCGTAAATTTCGTATTAGAATGATTTAGCCACATTACACACGGTGCTCCCCCCTAACATCAGGCAGGAAAATTAGCGAAGCAAATCATGCGCGCATCAATTCGAGCAAAAACAAACGGACCGCCTACGTACTCCCGCAAATCCAATATTATTATATTACCACACTTTCACGCACGCGCGTCTGCACCCTCGACATCCTCCCGCAAAACGCAGCTAACGAACTCGTCTCCCGCGGGCGGGCGGGACAAAAATGAAAAACCGTGTGTGCAGTCCCGCTCGATCGAGCAAGCTTATATGTATTATAGTATATATGCATGTCGCGCTTGGAATATTTAATAAGCTGCCAAGTCGCAAATCGAATAATGCCGCGCTCCCGAATAAACACACTCGTTCTTTTGAACGTGCACGTTATTCAAACAAGAGAAAAATGACGAATTACGACTTTTTTCCGGCGGGCAAGTTGTTTTGCACGACGCTAAGCCGCGAGTGAAAGCTTCTTTGCATCATTTTACCCGGCCTGGATCTCGTCTTCGGGGTATAAATCGGATTAGAACGCAATTATAGAGTTACTTTGACCGGCGCGGCGAGTATTTCCGTTCCGAAACAATTAATCGCGCTTCGCTGCGGCTGCTGTCTCTCTTATATACATGCTGTACGCTGTACATCAGAGTCCGGATTGTTATTCGGGTCAACCGGTGAATGGGCTCTTGAATTTGTGTAATCTCTAAAACGGTCCTGCCTGCAAATGCAAATTACGCAACACACCGCCGGCGCTTTGATTATAGTCGATAACGCCGGCGTGGCTACATTCAAAATTAATTAGCTGTTAATTATTCCGCGAAGAAAAGACGCAACAACTGTATGTCTGTACGCGCGAAATGAACAGCAGCAGTAGGCTAATCCCGGCGAAGAAAGCAGGCTATACTGCAAAAAAGCTCCCTGCGCGCAATAAACGCGCACTTGATCGCGTCGAATGATAAATCAAGCGCGGGCCGGCACCCTAGTTCCTCCTTTGCGCGTATATACATTATACACAATAAGAGCTCTCCCCTAAGACGAAACTGACCCTCGTGTTCCATTAGCCCCATTTGCATGTGAAGGCGCGCGCGCGCGCGCGGTCGCGAGACGTACGTCGGCTTTATTGCGGCCTTCGAGTGCAGGATATGAGATGTGGCTAATATGTATTCATATATACGTGTATAGGACACTCGATCGCGCTGTCCCATCAAGAACTTGAAACAAAAACAAAACAAAAGCTCATGTCAGACGAGAATTAACTCGGTTATTCTTGACGATCGACTGCTGCGATGCCGGCGATGAATATGAGCGAAGACACGTCGCGCGCGGCTGTCACAGCAGCAGTATTACGGCAGCTGATCGCTGATTCATATATATATACGTAAACCGAACGAGTCGATAACGTCACTCGGCTCATACTCATATGTATATACTTCCGAGTAGCCGGCGGCGGCGTCTTTTTACTGCATACTTCATGTCCACCGCTAATGCATCAATGCATGCACCACGTGTTTTTGAATTGTCGCTCTCTCCCTCTTTCTCTCTCTCTCTCTCTCTGATGGATTCGATGGCTTCTATCGGTTGACAGGCTTTTATAGAATCGATTTTTTCCTTGTCCTTCAAAGGACTATACTTGTATACTTTGCCGAGGCGTATAATAATAACAACGCACCGGCGCGGGGTTCCCACGCCGGCTTCGATTTCTGAGGGGAAACGCGATAATTCGGCCAAGTGTTGAATTCGCCCCATCAGCGTAGAAATATGCACACACACGCACACACACACACTATACACGATATGCGAATAGGTCTAGGGCAAAGCTGATCGGTGCGTCTATTATCTCCGAAACAATGGCTACACAATACACTAATATGCAAACTTGTAACGTGTAACGTGTCGATTAGAGCGAAACTATTTTCCGTATCTATTTTTTTACTGTATACACCTACGTGCGATATACATAATATACGGAGAAGAGCATCCGAGAAGAGCTTCTCCTTCGTCGTCGTCGTCGGCTGGCCAACTCCTGTATTACATGTATACGTTTCGTTCCCATTTCGTCGCTCTTTTTTTTCGAGTTCTACGCGCGTGTTATGTTTGTTTCTGTTTGATCCGAGCTGTCTTCATTTTTCTTTCACACCTATAAGAGTTCTAAAATAAAAGAAAACTGAGAAATTAGCAGCTTCATTTCCAGCGACTCTTTCAAACAACGATCCGTACATATCTCCTCTAGCGATGCACTCGTACATGCACAGCGGACAAGTATACAAACATTGCTCGGAGCGCTTTCATTCCGCGTTCTCGAATACCCTAATATATACATATAGTATATATGTATAGACGAGACGAGTCACGAGCTCGAGAATAAAATAAAAGGAGAAGCCCGCGCAGTTATGATTTACCGGAATCCGTGCAGCAGCTTCCGATTCATATAGCAGCGAGAGCTTCAGCGGCCGACGGAACGCGCGGGCGAGTTTACAACTTGTTGTTCTTAGAAGCAGTTTGCAGAGTATATATACTACGGAGCTCTCGGGAGATGGGATTCACTTTATTTATATACTTTTTTTTGTTCTTCGCTCACGAAACTATACCGTAAAATTACTCGAGAAACGTTATATGATGAGGAGGCAAAAAAGGTACTTTCCCAAGATTTCATCAATACAAACCGCACCGAATAGCTCTCGACGCACAAAGGAGCTGCAGTGTATGCATGCATAGCCGAGAGAGCGAGAGCGGAAGTGACTGGTGCGTTTTATTACGTCAAGCCGGAAACGCCGCGGTGCTGCATGGGCGTGCGCGCATCATCTGCGAGACGATGACGTAGTTATACGCAACGCGAGTAGCTTTATTTTTACGCTGATGCTCGTGACATACAGGCGTAGACAGCTGGCTTGTATGTACTGCACTAATTGTACAGTTATAGCACTATGACTTCAATACCATTCGCACAATGAAACTCGCGATTAAGGCCGCCGTTATTTCTATTCTTACGTAAAAATTAAGAGCCGGCATTATAGGCTCTTATCGCGCTGCACTCGTCGACGATAAACTCGAAAGCCAGGGATATGACGTTTTTTCTTTTCGCGTCAACGATTCAACACTCGAGTGCATAGTCTCAAGCGTGCGAGATAGAGAGACGGAATCGACGATGACTCGGAATGTTATTAATTATGCTGTTGAGATAGTCGCCCATATGCAGTTCGAAGGAATAGCTGTAATCTGATCAATTATAGTGTTCGAGTGATTAATCGCTATCTACTGCCTTGTTTCCCGAAACTTGTCGGTTTATCGCGAAAATATATACCGGAATAGTAGTGAAGGTGAAATAGTGATTATTCATTAATATATTATTATATTATAGGAAAACGAAAGTTCGCAGGCGACGACAGCTGTCGCTTTTACGCAGCTAAATGGTCGCCCCTAGGTATACCTATAATATATGACGATTTGTCCTCGGTATAGGGGATTACGACGGTTCGAAGCATTATTTAGCGTCCGTCTCTCAGGATTTTCCGCAAATTTCAAAACAAACGCAGACACGATCTCAAGTACAAGTTCTGATAATTTTACGACGCGCGGACGCACAATATTTATCTCGACCTCGAGGAATTCCCTCGGTATACTGCAGCAGCTCGCCGCACAACGTATCCAGTCTAGCACGATTGATCACGGATTAAAATGCACCTACGATCAATTTTTACAGTCCCCGGCCTCATCTCCCCCTCTCCTAGCGACGACTCGAGACCCTCGGATTTATTTTTCTACCTGAGGCCGGGTCGCCGGGCTTTGACGACGACTGAAAAATTCGAGGACTCGAGCTCCTGCCGCTCTGCGCTTATTCGATATAGCTATTGTAAATTATTTTGATGGATTGACGATTTGCGGGGACGAGTTTTTGCCGTGTTTCGGAGATGTAGCGCCTACTTTTTTTTTCGCCGACTTTACGATAGTTGTTGAGTTGTTGTACAACTGCGCAGTACGATAATAATATAATATCCTTCCGGCCGAGCTCGAGGCACGAATGCTCGTGGAATTTTCTCGTGCCGGCGTCGCTGTGCTGCAGGCTTATACTTACGTAGGTATAATATGTAGAACCGAATGGGAATGGCTGCAGCAGAGTCCAGGAGAGAGGGAACGTGCATTATATCGATGCGCGATATTTTCTTATAAAATATATGCTTATGCTTATATCCGAATGCTCCTCCACCCACGCACGCTTTGAAAAAAAGAACTGCGCACACGATGGAAGCTACAACGGCGGCGGCGGCGCATACCTCCGAGTCGGAAGAATAATCCGTCAATGGGTAGCATTGTGAAGCCCGCCTAAAGGGGCAGCAGCAGCAGCAGCAGCAGCGACGCGCTGATGCGCGCTATACACCTATTAGAAAAGAAGCGAGCGAGAATGACAGAGGGAAAATATACAGCGTGTGTATGGGTATACAGGACCGAGTGTGTATATAAGAGCGAGAGACGATGAGATAAAGAATACGCGCGCGTGCGCACAAGAGAGAGAGAGTCGACCCTCGGGCAGTCACGGGGCCACCCCTCCCCTCTCTGGCGCTGCGCGCTCCCCTCCCCTGCAACGCGTGATGTGTATAAGTGTATACGGCCCTAGCCTACGTTCTCTCTCTCTCTCTCTCTCTCTCTCTCTCTCTCTCTCTCGAAGGGGTGAGGGAAAATAAAAGAGGCATCGACTATTACGTCTATACAGCATCGACGATGACGAAGAGAGGAAGAGGAAGAAGGTGAAGATTGGAATGACAGAAGGCAGCCGCTATATTGGCATACCGGCTCACTGCTTTCCTATATAGGAATACTTTAAGAGCAGTCTCGAGTTCGCTATATATATAGAGAGGGAGAGAGAGAGAGAGAGGCCAGACGACGTGTCGTAACGCGGCTCTATTGAGATCGACTCTCTCTCTCTCTTGCAGCCTTAATTGCGATTCAATTGCCTCCAGCAATGCTTCTTCTTCTTATTCTTCTTCTTCTTTGGGGAATCCGGTGCTTATATGTATATTTGAGAAAAATTTAGGTGAAGATTTTCAGATCGGAAGTGACGCATGAGCTACGATTATACATATAGATTTTTATTAAAAAAAAACAGCTGGCTATCGTCGAGTCGTTTAAATATTCATGAA
>UCQR01003316.1:10578-23452 GCA_900474235.1 Cecidostiba semifascia
CCCGCCTGCATATACTCCATACGAGCCGCTCTCGCTCTCTCCTCTCTCTAGACCGTGTGACCTGTCCTGTGTGTGTGTGTGTATACAGAATTCAGAGACGCGCGACTTGCTCCGTGCGTGTATTATCGTCGTTTTTGTTCTTCTTGTTGATGATGAATCAAGTGGACGGTGCAAAGTGTGAGCAGTGCATCAGCGAGTGAGAGACGCGTGCGGCGTGCAAGAAAGTGGCTGTCTCTGTGTGGTTGTATTCCGGAAAATCGCTGGAATTCCGAGCTGTATGTTTTGGTGACACACGTGCGAATTGATCGCTTTGCATGCGAGGAGGAGACGCAGACGATAGTGTAGGAGTTAGGAGGCTGGAGGTGCCCATCAGGGTATACGCTGCGTTTTTTAATAACACAAGGTACGTTTTTTGTAAACGGCTGCCGCTGTTTTATATACTTATGTACTGAAAAAGTCTTGATTCGTCGACAAAATGTAACACGAGGTTTATAGCTACATTCTGCGATCGATATTACAAATTCGAAAGAGCGCCGTGTGTTTTTCATAGACTGCTAGATAAATAAATAAATAATCAGGAAGTCTGGCTAGCGGCATAAAAAACGTTCAAACAACTTCAACTCAATCCATTCTTTTCGCTTGAATATCAATAAACATTATTCAAAGCTAGCAGTCTAACATAATATAATATAACATCCCATCGCGTCGTAGAACACCGATAATTCCGTGTGCGTGCGTACGAGCGCCATCCTCTTTCCGATGCGCTCACGCGCAGTCAAGAGAGGAGGGGGGGGAGAGAAGGGAGAAGCGAAGAGAGAGAGAGAGAGAGAGAGAGAGCGAACAGCTGCGCGTGCCACACGCCTGCGACGCCCGCTTTTGGCCCCGAGTGTACATACAGAGTCCTCGCCCCGGCCAAATCACGGGCAAACAGGTTAAGCGTCGAAGCAGAGAGAGAACCTGGGCCCCGCCGGCTAGCTTCCTCGTACCCGCGCATTATCGTATCGGTCCGGAACGAGTTGTGCTCTCTCTCTGGATACATTATTGTCCCGTGCATGGTATATTCTAGTTTGGTTCTGATAATTATTGGGATAGGCCTGTTTTTTGTTTAATACTTGGGCTTGGAGAGATAGAGGTGGAGTAGTTCTCTACTCGTACATCTTCGTCTTTGATAATTTTTTTTCGACTTCCGATAATTCCTGTCGTCTGTTATCTGTACACATGTAAAAAAAACGCGTCGGAAATTCTGCTGATTAGATAATTGCGAGAGAGCTTTTAATACCATGATTTTATAAAATCAATTTTCTCAATCAATGAAGCAGCATTAAATTGAACAATACAAGCCACCCATTGTGAAATTGAAAAGCATCACAATATCTATCTGCTTAATATATAATAAAGCAAAAAGTGTCTGCATGAGTGCGCGCGTGTGCGCAGTGATCCATCGGAATCATACGTGAATTGAATCTTCGAGATAGTTTGATGTAAGGATTCCAGAGATATAAGACACACACTAAGGTTGCTATCTAATTTTTGCTTACACGTATGGAACATTTCTATCATGATGATAATATACATGACTTTCCTAACTCTTGTCGCACACTGTACGCACGCGCGCACATCCTAAACCGCGCGCCAGGGGATCCGAGGGCCGGCCGCAGTTATCCCCTGGCGAGAAACAGCGCGCAGCAGCGGCGGCTCGAACCAACGGCGGGGCGTTGCAACTATATTTACACGACTGAGGCGAAGCGCAGCCTCATAAACGTATACACAGCGAAACCCTCCTACTCTCAGGTCTACGAGCTTTTCCTGGCTCGGGAGGTCGCTGCTGCTGCTGCTGTCGAGGCAAATAGTAATTTCTTAATAATCTTTCGAGATCAAGTGGCTTTTTCTTTGCGCTTCTCCCCAGAGTGTTGTCACTCTGCGGTAGGTCAATATGCTTCGTCAAATTTTGGAAGCACGAATTTTTCTTCTGTATGTATACCTGCATGCGATAAATCAGGAGGATAGGTACACACAGCTGCACACTCTCGGCGCCTGTTCTCGCCTCTCTCGATCGAAGCTTCTGTACTTTAGACATTCAGCGGGGAGACAGAGAGAGCGAGGGCTAGAGTGAAAAGTCCTGTTGACTGCGAGCAAAGTCTGCCTGCGGTGAACCTCGCGAGCTTCCGACGCTGCTGGCTGATTGCAGGGGTAGGGAGGGAGCACATTCAGCACATGCACAGCCGGCGAATCTTCGTTCGCGGATAATTCGAAAGTATACATTACCTATAGCTGCGTTTTTCGCGCTATTGACTCGGCAAAGTCTGCTCGCGGTTAATTGTGCATACAGAATCGGAACAGTTATATTGATGACGACAATCGATCCGATCATCAACGAAGCTTCCAGCACACATTAAATAACGCATCGATCGATCCTCGATAGTCTATTAGTTTCTCCGTGCATAGATGCTGTGCTACTGCAGCGAAGCTCGGGGGAAAAACATTTAAGCGTATAAGTATAATATATAAACGCTGCTGCTGCGGGAATGGCTGAGCAGCCAGAGCTATTTGTGGAATGCGATGCTGATCTGAATAATCAAATAGTAGTCTTTGTTTTATACCTCAATCAGAGAGACTCAATTCCATCGATCAGACGACTGTCATACGACAGGCGGCCCAAAATCGCGTGTACAGATCTCGAGAGCAGCTGAGTAAAAGCCCGGGTAACGAGAAAAACGTGCGACGCCGAGTTTTACCCTCGCGCGCCTATGTATACCGTACAGTCGTATATAGTGTATATACGTATAATCGCACGCGTCATTTGGCGGCGACGACGACGACGAGAGACGTGCAGTATACATATGTATAGTATAGTCGAGCGAAAAGACGCCGGGACCCGGATCCGGGCGCATACAGTGTATACTGTATATACACATAGCAGACGAGAACTGGATTCGGGGCTCGTCCTCCCGTATAGACCAATAAAAACTCGCTTCGCTGGATCTTTCTCGCTCGCGTTCTCCCTTTCGTCTTCTTCTTTTTCTCTCTTTCTCTCGCTGTCCTCGTCACTTCTATTTGTGGTTCGATTCTCACTTCTGGAGGGCGGTACCGTATTCTGGAGAGGAGGAGAAAGAATTCGGGAAAAAGCTGCTTTTTTATATATTGTATATTTACGTTTTTATATAATTTATGAATTATTGAAAACTTTTCTCGCTTGTGTTGTATAGTCCTCGGCTTTTAGTTCGATGCTCTTGAAACGCGAAGGAAAAAGAGACGGACGTCGAGGAGCAGCTGTTCCGCGCCGGTAATTCGTCTTTTTCTCTCTCTCTCTCTCTCTCTCCCTCTTATAGAACTCTCTGTTCTCGGTCATCGGCAACCACCCGCTCTCTCTTTCTCTCTCTCTCTCCGTGTATTTTTCCCCTGCGCCGCAGTTTTGTGTATCTTCCTTCCTCGCATCTGTCAGAGGGAAATACTGTTATACCTTCCGGAGCATATTTTCTATAGTCGATGTTTTTTCCTTTTTTATAAAACCAATCGAGTATTTTGAACTAGACTGGCTCTTTCGAGCTCGTTCACGCGGTGTATACGAAATAGAAAAGAAGTCCTCGACTGGGAAACGGGTTCGCGGCGGCGCCGATGTTTGCTCTCGACTCGCACGCGTTATTACTTTCCTCCCTTTGTCCCGCTCGCGCGCTCACGTGTGCGCCACACATCAGGGCCTTTTTTTTCATCCGGATTCCTCTTCCGCTCGCGCGCAAACGGAGCCTCCTTGCGGATTCGACCGTTAACAACGTTTCTCTTAATATAGCTGGATTGTCCGATCGCTCCTTCGACAAACAGAATTTCCGAGGGAAACAAATAGAGGACGAGTAAAACGAGGTTTCAACATTTTTAACCATAATCTTGAGCGAAAACATCTCATTAAATTCTTCACGACCCGCTCTCCTCTCTCTAAAAATCGTAAAAATACGTGCATCAGCTGGCACAGAATCTTCTCTCTCTCTCTCTTTTTCTCTCGACAGCGGGGCGGGAGCGAAAGATAAATCGAGTATATCGACGCGGCCCGCTTCTTTCGATTAGGTCGCGCTAGTATGTGTATATGGGGGGACTGATCTCCTCCCGATAGCTGCTGCTGTTGCAGCCGCAGGAGAGATGGCGTCGACATTTAACGCGTTCGAGGCTTGGCTGTGCGACTAGTTTTTTACGAGCTTCGAGGGAGAGATGCGATTGCGTTGTCGTTGCGGCGATGGGGGAAAGGGGGAATTTAGTTGGCTGTAGTTTTGTGTGTAGATGAGCTGCGTGCGTCCGTAAAGACGACGACGTGTACTTCGGTGCAAAAGCAAATAAGTTGAGAGTAAGTTGGCGCGAGTCCACACGAACGAAAGAGGAAATAAGGGAGAATATTATATTATCCTCTCGGCTGTTGCACACTCTGTTCGAAGAGAAAATGAGAACCTTTTCAACTCTTTAAGCGCGCACGGCTCCCTTTCATTTTCAAACACATACACACGCATGCACAGACAACAGACATATTATTGTCCTGCTCTTTCTTCGCTGCTTCTGCTTCGTTACTTTTGCTCGAAGAAGAAAAGATCCTCTCCTTCCCCCGTCTTTCTCATATATATAATCCCGATATTCATACACCGAAACATAGACATGTATATACCATGTACGTTTACACTCGTAAATCGCGAGAGAGGCAACACAACATCGAAGCCCCATCGCGATACGCCAAAACAACAGCTGCGATGACATCGAGAGCCATCTCTTTCATTGTTATACGCTGTCTAACACGCTGTAACGAATACCCGCATTACACACGGCTAGCTCGAACGGTCAACTTTTATCGACGCCGCCGCCTATCTCTTCTCTTCCATCGCGCGCTCTATATCTCGAGGTATACACTGCTGTGCGTGTGTGTACGTAGCGCATCGATTCTTCGCTTTTATGTTCTTTGCCGGCTTTTTCCCCCTTCAACACTATCAAAAAAGTTTACAGGTACAATATTTTTTATCGCGAACATTCGACAGCCCGTATATATAAAGCGTAAAGCGAGAACAGAGAACGAAATTAATTAGCGCAGAGAGCATCACGAATCCTTGAAACAAAGCCCATCACACACTCGAGAGAGATGAGCTAACTGGGTCATCTGCACCCCATGACAAGCGGCGGCGACGACTACTCTCACCCCTTTTGCCCGCAAATTCCCGCATTGCATGCCCCTCTGCACGAGCGATTATATTCGACGTTTCGCGCGCTCTCTCTCTCTCTCTGTCTCGTGCCGCCATATACCGATTCACTAATTAATGCTAACGAGACGCGCTATGCGCAGCAGCGACGGGACCGAGTCATTGGCCTTTGCTGCGAGCTCACGAGGTCTAACAACGCGCGTAACGCTTATTATATTATGCCTGTAAAAAAAGTCCATCATTAAGCAATTCTCTAAATAAGAGTAAATATACGAGATCGGAGGGTGCAACTCGGTCAGTCGCGCAGACCGGAACAGACGGAACTTCAAAGTCGAAGCTGTTTCCACATTGACATTGCATTGGCAGAGGCGGAACAGACTCTTATACTAGTATACTTATTTTCATCTCTTCCATTCACGAAGTGGAAAAAATGGTCTTTAAAAAAGGCATCATCGCACGTACGGCAAATTTGAGACTCGAAAAGTTTTAATGAAAGAGAGTCAGCATCAGGAGGGCGATTAGCATAATCCGGGCTACATCTCGCGCGCACGAGAGGGAAAGGGTTGTATCGCGCGTGCCTAGCCGAAAGAGGGTGTGCGCGCCCGATTAAACTTTTACACGCGCATATTTTTCGCACGCGACGGATTTTCATATATATACATTCGCTTTGATATCTGACCTTTGCATAACTTTGACTTTATGCAGTGCGGCATATATATGTAGAAGCTTATTAACTCGACGACTCTCTCGGCGCGTTTAATATTCTCTTTAGCGCGAAAAACACGACGACGCGCTAAAAAGCGAAAGAAAGAAGAGTAAATAGTATAATGATAGTATAAGAAAGCGAGAGAGAAGGAGAAAGGAATCGAGAAAACGATTTAGAAGTTTATGGCGGCGAGTTTTAAAACTTTAGAAGCGCCGTTACCGCTAGCTCTCTCATCTGTATTCAAAAGCGCGCGTCTTACTCCTTCGTTTATTTCTTTTTGTCTTTTTTTTCTCAGCTCGCGCGCGCACGCGAGTTAGCATATGAACGGACGGATCGAGTCGACGATTTCCGAGAATAAGCGAGCTGCACACGGGGAGGTTTGGAAAAAAAACGGGCCCCGATGCGCATCGGCTTTACAAAGTCTCCGCGCGTAATTGCGCCGCGACTGCATTCGAATACTTGTATTTTCCTTCTATTTCTTCTTCCCGTGCCTTATACTAATTATATTCGTAAATTTTAGAATATAATAATCGATTACGGGAAACTAATGCGAGGAAAGAATGTAGTCGTTAGCAGTCAAAGGCGAAGTCGTCGTCAAAGCGCGTCTGTGTGCGTGTATGTCTCTGCGCAGCGGTATAACGGTTCCCCGTGTATACTCTCGCGCCGAAAGTGAGTTTGCCTTTTTGCGCATCGCTGATTCCGCGCGTATACAAATACTATAGTGCACTGCACCGCAGCCTTTAAATGTTTGCGCATTTCAAAGTTCAATTTCTTTCGTATATTATATATACTGGAAATGTATACTGAATGAATAGCCTTGTGTGGGGGTGCGTAAGCGTAATAAGGTGATTATTCCGCGCGCATTCGGGGTGAGGCAGCTCTCGAAGGCAACTATGGTGCTCTCGCTCTCTCCCTCTCACGATTTCCCGGATGGATTTCCGTTTAATCAATAAATTCCACTCGCTCGAAATATATAATAAGTATTTCCATCTTGCAAGCGGGCACTCTCTACATATAACGAAATAGACGACAATGGCAAAAACTATATAAGCATCAGACAATAGCTCCACAGGAACTTTTGCACCGTCTCGCTGTGTATATAAATATAATACGCGAGACTTGTAGGAAGTCCCACATGAGAAAATCGCTAGAGGGACGATGAGGCGCGTGCGTGACGCGACGGACTCGTTTTTCTCGCGCAAACTCGTTCTTAACGGAATTTTCGACAAGGTTAGGCTTTCAAAAGGGAGAGCACATCAGGAGAGCGGCTGCTTTCTTCTCCTTTCTTTTTTTTCTATGCTAGTTGTCGTCAGCGAGGGCAAGTGTCGGCGCCGGGACCCTTCCGCGTTTTGTACCGGCTGTGCAGTGCAGTACGCAGTACGTATTATATATGTTGTAGACGCATAGCTTCTTCTTTTCTCTCGCTTCTGCTTTAAAAAAGAACGAAATTTTTGATTTGTATAACATCGGGTAGATATGAGCAGTTAAACGCGATTATGAAGTGCACACATCCTAGATCCCAATTACCGCTCATTTGGCCCCTCCTCCAGGTAGCTCTCCTCGCGCGCATACCCCTGCGTCCTGGAACTCTCGCACATACATATACACATTACGCACACACACAGCCACGTCCATATTGTAATGGACGCGAGCGCGCGAGCTCGTGTGGGCAGGAAGTCGAGGAGGAAAAGTGCCGTCAATCAAAATCATTCGAGAGAGCCGACGCGTCGCGTGCATGCGAATATTCCCTCCTATACATGCGTATATCTCTGATGCTGCAGGCTGCTGCCCATCGGGGGAAATTCAATGACTGCAGGGCCGTACGTACGTTTTTGGCGCGCAATGAAAAAAAAAAGAAAATAAAAAGAAAAAAATTGACGGGAAATTTTCGGGCGCGCGTGACGTTGACGGTTTTAAAATTAGCGATGTACGCGTTATTGACTGCAAAAAAGATGCAAAACCGTCGCGAGCGTCATTAACTATTAACGATGCAGGAATCAATCATCGTGACAAATTGTCCAATCAAGCCTTTCCCTCGAGTTCTCGAGTGACAATGCGACCCCTTTGTACTCGGGCGCGATAATCCGCCGCGGCAGTAGAGCAGAGAGCAAAGATGCCTTTGCGCGCGCCACTTGGCGAAGAAATTCGTAAGCTGTCCCGCTCGTTATGTTTAATTAATTTCGCCGCCGAGGGAGTTTCCAACGACACTTTCTTTCTCTCGCGACGCTCTGTATATACATACATATATATTATAAATAGCGACAGGAAGCGTCTTGTATAGAAGTTGAAGTTCATAGTTAAAAGTTTTCCGCTGTTCTTCTGATGGACACAGTTGTTCGCAGTGTGAGAAGTGCTGCTTGGGAAGTTGGATTTTTATCGAATTTCCGAGAGATGCGGCTTTCATTGATTTATGGGGAAAGTTTAATTGAAGCGGATCTCTATTGTATATACATATAGGCTATATAAAGAGACACGAGCAAAGAAGAGGAAGCGCAAGGTATGATTGATGTGAATATTGCAGCAATCCGATGAAAATCATCAGAGGCTTCTCTTTGTCTTGTATAACGCTATATAATAAGCAAATAAGCAAGAGCAAAGAATTAAAAGTTTATAATAGCGATCCCCTCATCTCGCCGAATTTCAGCTCCGGGGCCATTAAAAACGCAACACACCACACGTCAGAGAGCCGGGCGACAATGAATTTCGCCCGTCTGGCGCGAGTCTCGGTGCTGCAATTATGTATATCGTATATATATTATATACAAGCGGAGCTTGGAAATTCACGGCGAGATGATTTTCAAGCCGACTCTCGGCTGCAGTCGCGCGTTAACAATGTTTTTTTCATCTCTAACACGTTAATGTCTCTCTCTCTCTCTCTCTCTCTCTCTCTCTCTCTCTTCCATCCCTGTGTTTATACATAATTAACGCGTTCTTTCTCTTTTTGTTGCAGGTAAGCGGCTCTCTCCGTCGCATTCACTATTAACAAGACACACACTGATTCTTCGAAGACACAGTTTACTGTATTTTTGTTTATAGTAACGTATATGGTTCTTTTGTGTTGAGTATACGGTGTCATGAGTTTTTTCTATACTTTTCAGTTGTATCGTCTTGTCTTAATTTTAAAGTTTCATAATTATTTTCCATCGAGGATCATTCTGTTATGTACGTGATGCGAGTGATGTATTTTGTACGAAAAATTAAGTGAATATGATCTGTTCTGTAACTTTGGTTATCGACGATGAAGCAGTAGTTAATTCACTTGATTTTATTACATCTATATATAATATAATATAATGCATATTATATGTCCAATTAATTTACGAGAAAAATTACTAATGCCCTTTTTCATTGTGAGTTGCAAGGACAGTGTCTCAGCTGCTGGTCTCGGATTTTCTCCAGACCGTGCGTGTCTCCATGGACTAACGAGTGAAATCCGCGTTTCGTCGTTTGGCTCGTTGGACCTTCGATTATGAGAGGCAGCGACTGCGTATAAAATCTTATCTTTAAATTAAATTCAAACAAACGTGAAACTTGTGATCGGAGGTCCATTGAGAATAAACGACGAATCATGGATTTCATTTTTTTGCCTATAGAAACATCTGCGGCCTGGACAAGATCGGAGACTACCACCTAAGATAGTCTCCTCGTAAGTATAGCCCGCATATCATTTATCGTAATTTGATTTTATATGTCGAAAAAAGAAAAAAAAAACGACTCATGCAATTACTACTTCCCGCCTCCATCTTGACTGCAGCACAATGAGACCGTCTCGTCGTTTTTACGACAAATCACGCGTGTCATCCACTTTCGTCAGAACATATATACCTATATATAACTCCGCGAGGAAACTCGAGTATATAGCTTATTATATTCTCTCGCTTTTCCCTGATGCCATATACGCCGGGAATGGGACCGTTGGGGTTGAGGCGAACACAAAATCACGAGGGGATACACGGAGATGGACTTGCGTATAACTACTATAGTAGCGCCAAGCAGGATGTATATGTATATATACATATAGAGACGAAGGGAAAGATGGGTATATACGTAGTGCGGGTGCAGGGGTAGGTTTTTCGATATTGAACGCGTTGCGGTTGAAGCGCACAGCGCTGAAAGTTTCGGGGGTTGCAGATTGAATGGATAACTCGATTTTCTTTCATCCTACTCATCGGCTTTTCGATGCATAGTTTTCTGCCAAAATAATAAGAACGATTTCTCTCGCATTTCATTCATTTTTCTCTCTCGCTGCGACGAGGGACAGTACACGAAATTCGCTCTTCTCCGTGTCTCATCTTCTCGCTCACGAGCGTTTATTTACTCTCACGGCTCACGGCGCGGGCGGTGGCCTGCACCGAGATACCATGCTTTTTTGATTTACGGACCCGCGGAGAAGGGAAGGAAAATTCATTCGAGCTCCAGCCCGCTTATGGGGCTGTTTATGATAAGAGCCGGGCGCGATGAGAGCTTGAGGTACGAGGTTTGGGGTGCTTTTGAGGGTGATGCTCGGCTTAAATGCGTTTGCAACCGGTAGAAAAATTTTCACCTGTTATTTAAAACGCACTTCTTATTTACGAGCCCTCGTATTTTACTCCTGCGCACGCATTCGCTTCTTCTCCCCCTTAGTATTTTTTTTCTTCACTTTCTTGATTTATAGGCGCCACAAGACTCGCTGATGCTAAGGAAAATTCATCTGACCTTGTAACTCGAGACTCGTGATTTTATGCACAAGACGATAAAAATTCTTTTCTCTAAACAAACCCCCGATCTGATCGATAATTAGCACTGCGCAAACATTTGCCTATATCTCGCGAGAACGTAATATATATTATATACAAACTAGTCCGAGATGCTAATGCGCAATCGCCTGCTGTAATATGTATCTCTCTCTCTCTCTCTCTCTCTGTCTACTCTCGAAGGCTCGACTCTGACTTATCAGCGCGTTTTATCGCAATATCGAAATGCGAGAGGCTCGCCTCGCTGGCAATATAGCGGCGAGATTTATTTATGCATGCGCGAATAATTGCTAATCGATTTTGTATATAGAGTTGTTTGCTCGATCTCGTGTCGGGGAATGAAACGTGTTTTAGCGGAATTTTTATGTGGTTCAAAATAGAATAAACAGCTGGAATATAATTTTGAAATCAAATACAAAGAGAAAAAAGCTAAATAAGCAGGGACGATAGTACACGGAGTCACTGCGATGATCCACCGCGACTAAACTCTCTCTCTCTCTCTCTTTCTCCATAACTCAAAGTGCAGAAACGCACTTCGGTAGCCAAATCGCTGGGCAAAAACTCGCTAATGCATGCAAACGGCCCGCAGCACGCGCGACTCGCTTCGCTCTCTCGAAATCAGACTCGGCAGCCTCGACGCGAGAGAGAGAGAGAGAGAGAGAGAGTCTCGTTCCGCTCGACGAGGCTTCGCGCAGGCCCGTTCGAGCGAGAAACCGCGACTGAGGGCGGGCCCGGTCTAATTAGGCCCGACTCGGCCCCGAGGGAATAGATTATCTGCGCCGGGCGCAATTTGCAGCGAGAGCGCACGCGAAGAAAGAGGTAAAAAGAGAGCCGCGCGCGTTGATGATGCTCGGGTTTCGAGGCAGCTCTGTCTTGTCGGCGGCTTTAAAATTACATACGCACCTATACAGTCGATCTTCTAAATAATCGCGTTCACACGTTGCCCTCATCGGACTCAGAGGAACTCAGAGGAATTAAATTTCGGAAGAAAAACAGTGTGTATAAAAAGCGCCCTTCGGAATTTCCCTCCGGATATACCCCGGTTATAGATATCGAGAAAGACGCTTTTCTTCTTCATTCTCTTCGCGATCCCCCTCCCGCCTTTTATTCCTTGCTCCGCTAGCTCGCGGTGTATATCTCATATTGCGCTTTCAGGCTTGTCGAGCCTTCGTCGATCTCTGTCCGATTTCTCTAATAAACGCACGGCTTCTTGAAACAATTGATTTTATGATTATAAATTCATTGATCGCCTCTTTATATCGCCGATCGATCACGTCAAAAGAATATCGGAAAACACGCGGACAGTTGTGTATATGTAAGCGTAGTAGCGTATACATTATCTATGCAGAGAGAGTTGCCACGCGCGCGGCCGTTGACGCCCGCCGAGCGCCCGAAATACATCAGCACATAGCGCCGAGTGATTTCATCCGAGCCCGAGCTGTCTGCCGATGCCGCCGTCGTCGCGGCGGAGGCCGCCGCCCTCGGGGTTACGCGCCTGCGCATACTCCGGAGTGGGTGTAGGTCAGTTACGCGACGCGACGTGTCCGGCGTGTGCGCCCGGAGAGAGAGAGAAAGAGTGCGTTCAGCTGTGCAGTGTCGCGACTCCGGCCAATAATAATATAAGTAGTCGAGAGAGCTTCGTCGTCGCGTCTGGGATTCTCGCTGTTGTTTTCTGTCGAGTAATAAAGTCTTATATATATGTATCCGCGCGGGGGTAATTTTCGAGTCGTCAACGCTTTCGAGTTGTGCTTGATGAAACTTTCCTCGAAAACTCTTCAATTATTCAATCGCAATTGCCAGGTGTATAGACTTAAGACAAGTTTAGTTTTCTTTTCTGCTACTTATATAATTATATACTCTCCGCGCAAAGGTGCTGAAGGTTCTAAATAAATAAGAGTCGTGTATAATATGTTGCCTCGTGTTCTCCCTTGTTCTCCTTTTCTACTTCTGCCATAGGTATGCTGTATATTATGCTCGCCAAAGAAAACAACAGCAACTGCACTCTCTGAAAAGTCGTCGTGTGTACACTGCTCACGTGTGCAGTGCACCAGCCAAGAAAAGAAACCACAACAACTATCGCTTTTAATGAGCTTTGTTTCCTACACTTCATAAGTCGCTCGTTTCGAGCGTAGTTGCGCCAACTATACGTATATACATATACACAACAATTTGCTCTCTCGTCTACTTATACAACAGTTCTCCTTCTCATTCTCTCGGCTTGGCGAATAATTGCAGGCGGTTATACAGAACAAAAAAAAACCCAGAAA
>UCQR01003318.1:0-11405 GCA_900474235.1 Cecidostiba semifascia
GAGGAAGAGAGAGAAAGAGAGGATTGGAGAGGATGATGCAGTTCGATGATGGATGATTTGTTTTGAGGGTAGAGAGAATGGCTCGCGATCGTTTTTGGTATTATAGGTTGAAATAACGTAAGAGAATAATTATTATTTTTTGGATATAAAAACTAGGGAAAAAAAAACACTAAAATTTCGATAAACGCTGATCGATCTCGTAGCAACCGTATACTGACACACAACGTTGACGAACGCGCGGCAGTCCTCTCTCTCGTAAATTCCCTCGTAATCGGTATCTATAAAGTCGGTTTATTGCAGTTTATATACGTCTGTCGGAGCGTCAAGGTCCCCCGCTACTCGCGCACTAGCAGCTCTGATCGATAGATGATTTCAACGCCCCGACGTTTTCCGCGCGAAATTGAAAAACTTTTCATTCGATTTATATATAGGTAACAACAAAAAAGAATATAATATTTTGTTTTCGTCTTCGAGTTTTACATCGAATCCAAGCAAATCGCTCCGTAATCGCGCTATATTACACGAGTCAAAGAAAGCGCACCTGTCAAGCGTGAGAGTCCCTGATTATTCATTAGCCACGATTGCAGCAGCATCAGCAACGTGTATATACGGGGCTTTTGTTTGCGCGAATTCGGCGCAGGACGACGAGAGCTGCTGCTGCAGTATATGGCATTGTTCGTTAACAGACCGGATCGACACCTCGCCTCCTCTTTTTTTTTTACGCGAGTAGTGTGTATATGTGGGGAAATACGAGCGCGTCTGCATAGCGGAGGTTACATCTTTTTTACGGGACGGTTTTTTCTTTGTTTTCATGGTGCTACGCGATTGTTTGTTTTAATGAGTCTCTGCTATACGCTGCGACGTATATAGGATACCGAGAGGTTTCGATTACAGGATCTTTCTTTTTGTTTTAAAGTCGTTGCGTAACCGTTTCCATCATCATCACATCGACTAATTTAACGAACGAAATTAATTAAGTGAAACACAAAATCCAGCGTATCTATACTCTGCGTTTCGCCATCGTCGGGAGGCAGGGGAATTTTTTTCCTCCGTCGTTTTCCTCCCTTTTTCCGGAGACTAGTGTGCGCGCGCGCGCGCGGCGCGATACGCTTGTGAACGCGAGTACAGCGCGCGCCCATCGACACGGAAAAAGATACGGGACGAGAGATAGCACACGCGGGAGAGCGAAAACAATGGGCCAGACGTATAGGATATGATGCAGTCTGCGGATTTTTCCTCGGCGGGGGATTATTATTTCGGAATTATTTTGGAAATAATTTTTGAGATAACACCGTTTATTGATGAAGCCTTTTGGTGTATAAAAGAGCCTTTCATGCATAAAGTAACCTATAGAGTGTCATATACGCGACTCCGAAGGGAGCGAAGACAACGACGGAATCTGATTACGACTTGCGAGAGAGAGAAGGACCTGAATCTTCAACAAAAGACAGGAGAGAAAGAAGAGATTGGGGCGAAGAGAGACGACGAGAAAGTTAGGCTATTCGGCAGGTAAATCGGTTTCCTTACCCTACTACCTCCTTTTTCGAGCTGCTGCTGCTGCTGCTGCTGCTGCTACTCGAGTGGAAGAGTAGGAAGTTCGCTGCTGCTGCTCCCCTTCCGAGAGTTTATTTTGCAAGTTAAATTATGATAATTTTTGCTTTACATTTAAATGGACGGTCGTCCTGCCTTTCGGCTTGGATTAACGTCCTTAGCCCGTGTAGAGGTAAACAAATTATTTCGCGCGCGCCTTAGAGGAGGTGTGAATTTTCTCTCTCGAATCAACAATTTTTCTTCTCTCATCTCTCTCTCTCTGTGTAAGTATATACTATAAACTTATTTATACATCCCGGCTAAAGCTCGTACATATACACATCGCACACGAACGAAAAGTGAATAAACGACGGGACTTATTAAAGCGAAACTCAAGCTGGGAAAAAGTTATGTATTTACGTGGCTCAAAGTCAGCTGCATCGGCGGCGGCGGCGGCGGCGGCGGCAAACTTCTTAAGAGTCGTGTGTATATATACGGGCGAGAAAAAAGTTCGCCATACCCCCTAAAGAGTAATGCGCGCGCTTATGTAAGGGGGCAGCTGTGTCGCGGATTTTCGAGCGTAAAAAACACTTTGTCGCGAGAGATGTATATGTATATATAGATCGCTATGGTAACCGACGAGAAGTTTCGGGTTTTTTAGGTGAAGACTATATTTTCTACTACTTGTTGGAATTTCGCGCGCGTTTCTCTCGAAAATATACAACCGGGATTCCTCAAGCGTATTTTTACGTAAGTTCTTTGATTTTTCACTCTCTTATTCTCGAAAAGCTTCGGAAATTTTTCAAAATAAAGCATCTATATAATATACACTATAACGACGTGTGTCTTGTGATTCGTTAAACTCGATCAGTATAAAGGAAGAATCGGATTTATTTCTTCTGGAATCCGAGTATTTTCTATTAGCTGCAGCGTAGTCCAACCATTTTCAATTTACCGCTCTCTCGCTACTCGAGACACCAGTTCCTTTCTCTCTTTCTCTTTCTCTCTCTCCTTCCTTTCCGTGTATAAGCGAACTGCCATTAGTACTTGGAGATAATTAAGTTACTTGTAAAGAGCCGTCGGCGTGAATAATTTTCGAGAATATATCAGAGAGGGTCGAAGAGTTTTCGAGATGGAAAGTGTTTATCTCTTCCTTTTTCTTCAACGATGAATATTCAACGTTTCCATTACACGACACCTTTGTTTATATTATATATATATACGCGTGTCGCAGGGGGTCATCGGGCGATACGAGATTACAGTAGAGCCTGGTCCGTCTCAGATAAATCTTCATTTTTATCCGAACTGTGGTGGCAGCTACAGCTCTTTATCTATCTAGCCGGTCGGGCGGACCTGTCGATCGATTTCTACAGCAGGAGCAGAAGCTTCTCTCTCTCTCTCTGTAGACTATACTACTACGCGAATCCACAGACGGACTGCGGAACAGCAGCGAGTCAACACATGAATAATTCAGACTCGAATCTTCAGCAGCTATACGAGAGAGAGAGAGAGACTAGGCTCTACTACTCACTGTCGTCTCTCTCTCTTATTCTTCATTGTCTTTGTGTGAGCTGCAGCTACTACACTCGCCGGCCATTATCGCGATTGCGTCGCGCGAGCGCGAAATTCACCTCTATATGTATATATAGAATGGGATTTCGCTCTTTTATCGGAGCTACACTGTGCATAGTACCAGAGACGATTGACTTTTAGATTAGACTCTGTATATCTGTTTATTTTTTCGTTGGTTATATTTGTTAGACTACATAATTCGAAATCGATGCATGTGAAATTGAGAAAAATATAAGTTTTTTGTGGGTATAATAATCGAACGTCTCTCTCTCTCTCTCTCCGCAAGATGCAGCACATGGTGCGTCTTTCGCTCTTTCGCGCAACTGTCGCTCGCGCGAGCGATATTCCGAAAATTCATTTCGCCAGCAGCTGCCACGGTTATATATTCACGTCGCGCGCGCTCAGATGAGACTATAAGAGAAAGAGAAGCTAGAACTGTGTGTATAATGTATACATGTATATCTGTTCCTCTTCGTCCTTATCAGCCAGTAGCAGCCGGGCCTTTTCTCCGCTGCGAAACTTCCTCCCTCACCGCGACGTGTCTTTGTCTCTCTTTCTCTCTGTGCTTACTCTGAGCTTTTTTTTTTCCAACTGTATACCTAGTGCGGTTTGGCTTATTGCGATAGTCTTCGCCGCCGGTGGTGTATATACATACACTGTGTCTTCTTTTTCGCTTACTTGGTTTATCATTTTCGAGTTTCCACGCAGCAATGTGCAGGAAGGGGGTTATTGTTACCGCAGAACTTTCGTCGATTCTCTCTCTCTCTCGTCGCTCTTGTTTGTTGTTCTTATCTTCGCAGTTTCTCCAACAACTGTAGTTCTAGTATGTCGTAAACGATGCTCTCTTGCGTATATATTAAAAAGAAAAATCGATTCCCATACACACACACAAAACAAGCTCGCATCACACGGCACTTACACCGTCTAAATAATTAAAAACCTTCTCCCACGCCCCGCGTGCTTTCATCCTCCCCCCATACGCATGGAAGCGCGCGTGCAAAAAAAAAAAAAGAAGAGAAGAGAGAAGCGCGTAAAACCCTCGATCAATCAGCGATTCGATTCTACCCCCGACCCCCCTCTCTTATATTGGCCTTTGACCCCAGAGCGCAATGTGTGCAGCAGCAGCAGCAGCAGCAGCAGCAGCAGCAGAGTCGGCGGCATCAGCCCCTGCGCAAACATCGATAGACTCGGTACACTGCAACCGAGTGTCCTTCGTGTTTTACGCGGGCATTAGCGTCACCAGCCAATCTTCTCTCTGTATGTGTGTGTGTGTGTGTTGTGTATGCGGCTGTGTGCGGATGAAACGCTTTGTGCGCATATGGCGAGAAAGCTCCTGGTTTGATGATCGTATCGGCGATTGGATGCAGGTTGCTATATTGGGGGTTATGCTACTATACAGGGATTAGATGAGCAGCTAATGGTGTGTCTGTGCTCTCTTTTTCGGGGATTATTACTGTGTGAAACATGTGGTAAAAGAATTTTTTTTCTCCCATCGAGTGCAGATTTCGACAAGTGAGGTAATGTATTTGGTGTATGTATATGAAAGGGATGCGTCTTCAGCAGAATATATACGCGATTGAATTTGACTGTCAAAGCACTCGTATACCCCTATATAGTGTGTCTCGTCTAGCTGGCGGTTGATCTCTCTCGGCGCTTCTCGATTACACGAGAGGACGAGTCCGTTATCGAAGGCAGCTTGCGTGGGCGTGTTGTTGGACGACGCGACGGCGGCAGAGACTTCCATCAGAGATTAGACGCCGACTTGTAATTGACGTAAGTGACCCTTGGAGATACATGGCCTCGAGATTATACCTATAGTGTGTATATAATCGAGATGTAACAGGTTTTTTCCGCTGTGATGATTTCCGATCGTGAATAATGTGTCGTTTTCATGACAATTTTTGCGGAAATAATACACATTACGAGAGTGCGATCGATAAGCAGAAAAGTATTTCGTAATCTCCTACACCATTAGTCACGAGATGCAGCACACATTTTTCTCCCACTAGAGACAAGAAAAAACGCGAGGCACACGGGAAATAAAGAAAATCCTCTAATATGCCGTGATCTGCTGTACAACAGAGGAGCGTATATATATATATAAATACACCAGACGCACATCACAGAGGCCGTAAACGTCCATTATCGCGTTGGAAGGGAAATCAATCTCTACACTGCAGGAGGAGGAAAAGCCCGTAAAATATCGTTCGACGAGCGAAATCCGCGTCTTTCACACACAGCGCTCGAAGAAGAATGGCTCCACGGCGATTTTTCAAAAAGTTTCGCGCGCGACACCATCCGGTGTGTAAAAATTTATTAAACCTCCTCCAATTCATCGTTATATTATATATATATATTTATAATACGAAACTTATTATATACGCAGCATCGTATATTTATCGTCTCTTAAAAAAGCTGGGCATAATAATAAGCTCTTCTTCAATATAGCTCTCGTCCTCATTGTTCTCTCTCGTGAAAATTTCCATTTAAATCACGACAAATAAACGGCGAATCGTAAAAAAGTAGCTGCTCTCGCCGTAAAAAGCTGTCGGTGCACAATAACCGTAATCCTCCATTTGCATAAAACTATACGCTCTCTCTCTCTCTCCGCGCAAATCTTGATTAAAAGAATATACATATAATACATCAGAAAAAAAGCTCTTCCTCTCCCCCCTTTGATGTATAAAAATGCAAATTCAATCATTCCAATAAACGTGCGTCCACCCTCTCCGACAAATTTCCGCCCGATACATCAATAATTCCACCCTTATATAGCTGTCTCGTAAAGCCTTCTTTTTTTTTACGACGAAAGTGCATCGCAAGGCTGTGTGTCTCGTATACCATATACACACGGCTAGCCCTCGCGGCAGACGATATTGCGGGCGTGCGAATCGACTCGTAAAGAATCGCGCGCGCGCTCCAGAGTAAAGCGCCCGAGGAGATGCAGGCAAACACAGGAGGGTATATATAGGTATATATGTATCCTATGCTATACTGCGGATGATGCAGCTGTGTGGGGGAAAATAACGTCGCTGAGAGTATGGCGGGTTGTTTGGAAAATTTTGTTAAAGTTTCCGCTGCTGCTGCAGGTGCGGTGTGCGTAGGTTCTCTCTCTCTGTGAAATACGTCCGCGCGGTCTACAACAATATTGCGGAAAAATGAAAATAAGGAATTTCCTGGATATATTACACGGTGTTGCTGCATGTATGCTGTAGCGCGAGAATTAAGAGACAGCCGCGCGCGCATATGCTCTCGCCTGCAAATTTCCTCCTGCAGCTTCGAAATTTCTCTCTACGTTGTTTATATTGAAGTCACACAATTTTACTATACATATACTCAGCGACGCACTAAAACGATCTAATACTGTACTCTCTCGCAATTTCCTAATATACATAGCTACAACAAAAAACCACCCCTGTATAGATAAAGGAGAAAAGAAAAGCTCCCTCGATCGCCAAATTTCCAAAGTCCCTTTCACTCTCGTCCCTCTTCCCTCTCTCTATATATAGACATACGCGTAGAATCGTCGTCGTGGCTTTTCGGGCCGCTATTACTACCGGCCCCCCCACTATAGTGTCTGTCTCTCTCATCTCTTTTTCCACTTCGCATTTTCGTCCCCTTGTACACACCCTGACTCTCTCTCTCTCTCTCTCTCTCTCTTCCTCTGGCTTTGCCCTAAACGTCCGGCTCGTCTGTGTAAACGACGAGACCTCGTCGTCGTCTGCTTCTTCCTCTCGCACGTTCGTCTCGTCGAGCTTGTTTTATTCGCTGCCGCCTCCGGTTTCTTTTTCCATGGGCGAGAGGATGGGACGATACTACTTTTTTCTTCTCTCTCTTTCTCTCTCTCTCTTTATATCGACCGGCGACGCTTAGGAGATGCGCTTTCCTGGAGAAATAGCATTAGGTCATTGTATCCGAACTGTGAGAGAAGGAAAAGGAGGGTTTGTGTATTATATGAAATCTAGAGATTTATTGGATATATAGCTGAAGATTTCGCTTCTTATTAGAGATATAAACTTTTGTATCAAAAAATATAGTAAACGAAAAAAAAGCGCTCGTATACTACCTCGTATGAATACTTCCCAAACAGTCGAGCGAACAAATAGCCGGAATACCGTGGCAGCTTGCATTCCCAAGCTGCAGCAGAAGCCAATCCCCTCTCTCTCTCTCGCATCATACACACGCGCGATTGCCAACACCCGTCGATCTCTCTGTAGAGAGAGAATCGCTCGGCTCTGACTATACACTATATCTTTCGATTCAATCTAAAACTAAATTCCGAATTTCGGATTCCACCTCTGACCTCCGGCCGCAATTTCAATTTGAGCTGCTGCTTTGAGCTACTCACTCACTCGCTCTCTCTCTCTCTCTCTCTCCCTCTCTCTCTCTCTAAACTTGCTAATCCGAGTATAGCTAGTAGAGATAACTAAACGTCTTCTCGATAATCGACAATTACCTTGCACGCGCGCGAAACGCGCAAAATCGATTTCGTGCTGTACCGTCTTTTCCCAGTGGAGCTCTTTATGGCTCTCTCTGCAGTGTATATATGTCTACATATGTATATACGGGAGGCTGCGTTGATGCAGAGGGTAAAGGGCTCGATTTATGGCTCGTCCCTCAAGAGACGCGATTTTGAAATTTCCTTTGTTCGCACCCGCGCGACGGTTCCGAGTTTACAATTTTCGTTTTTTTTTTTATTACTATATTATATCCATTGAAATTTCCTGTTTGAAATCGCATATGCTGTATCAGCGAGTCGTATATTAATGTTTGAAATGTAATTATAGCAGGAACAACGCTATATATACTAAATAATTTAATTAATTCTATCTCTCGCAGTAGCTATAGCCACGCGAGAGTGGGAATATTACAATTTCCTACGTGCTGCACGCAGTATAGTGCAGTACAATCGTATAATTGCGCCGGCGTTGTTCGTTCTGGAAAAAATTCTATCCTAATCGAAAACAAACATTCGCAACATTGTACGCAGCCGCGTGAAATTCCTCCGCGCATGTTATTATCATTTCCCTCTCCCAAAGTCAGCCGTGAGTGCACCTCCTCAAAATTAACCCCGAGAGAAAACACACACTGCAGCGGAGAGAGAGTGCAAAGAAGAGTCAAAGTTAAATTAGTCCGAAAATTTAATTATTATATAACTGTGTATGCTGCGCCATATATATATATATATATATATATACGGAGGAAAATTTCAGCCGTGTGTGTCGGAATGCCGCCAGACGACGACGACAAGTTTTCCACGGTATAGTCTGGACGAGCCACGTATATATGTATACACACACATACACACACAGTCACAAGACGAAATAGTTCCGGTATCCCAAGCAGCGCGCGAAATAGTTCCGCCGGAGTTCATTAAGGATCGGCGGCGGCGGCGTTCCTCCTCTCCGAGCAGTCTTGGCTCCGAACTTGGAGGGAGAGAGAGAGAGAACGTCGTTGCAAGTGCCACTTTAAAAGACTCGCCGGTAAGGAGAGATAGAGTAAGCTTCGTTTACTCGAGGCTCGTTCTCCGACGTAGACTCATCGAGTTAAGGGGAGGAAACACTCGAATCGATGTAAGCGAGCTCTTTTTTCGACCAGCGACGATGTTATTTCGCGTTTCGGTATATATAGTTTGCAATTAATTCGTCGTGCTCAGTATATAACTGAGTGTATTTCATATAATTATCTGTGGATGATTTTTTTTTTTTTTTTGGTAAATTATATATAGAGGCGCTTTGTATGTATGAACGACGGACCATAATAATGCGTTTGTGCGCGCGCGGGTCGAGTTTAAATAGATTATACATATATCGCGCGCACGCGCGTCATTATGGGTCTAACTTAAACTCTCGGCATATTACGCATAAATTTCTCTGATAATCGCCCGGCGAATTATGAATATTTATGCGCGCCGGCTTAGGCCAGTACATTAGCGGGGAAAATACACGCGATTGACCGGACACTATTAATTCAATAGATTATTCAATCTACCGGCTGTTTGGTCCATACATCAATCTGTTCAACAGATTTCTATACTATAGAAATTCGTTTCGTCCGGGATGCGATCGATACAAAAATATTAGCATCAATTAATTGATGTGTAATATGAATTATTATCATGCAATGTACCGTGTATGTTCAATCCTGAAATTTTATTCCAACGGAGTGGACGCGAAAGAATAATCAAAAATGATTGACACGCGAGAAATGGAGAGAAAAAAACCGCATATCCATCACAGCCTATATCAAATTAACCTTATCTAACAAACGACCACCACGAGCTCTAAGCACTATAATACGTACTTCTGATCGAACGTCAGCAGCAAGACACAAAGCTCTAGCTGACAAATTGATTGACTCCCGCGATTAAAAGCTTTCCCCCGCGCGCGCATATACTTGACCCCGCAATCTTCGAGCCGTCCGTCAAAAGCCCGCAACGAGTCGTCGCACTGCAGTGTACCTACAGGATTAATAGCAGTCATCGATGAACTTGCGCGAGCGAGAGAAGCGTGGGAAGGCGCTGATCGGCTTACAAACTTGGAGGAGAGAGAGAGAGCTTGCGCGGATATCGTGTTATACGGCTGATTAGCCTCGTCGCTCGGCAGGGTAATTAGCGTTAATGGATCTCGCGCGCGCGAGCGCGAAAGCTGTGCTTTTTTTCTCTTGTGAATGAAAATTGCGGAGGCGTGAGGTTGCCCCTCGTGTACGCAAGTGGGTGGGGCTCGCGATTAAATTGAGCGGGGTTTTTTTAGAGGTGAGAGAGAGAGAGGGGAGATTGATAATAGGTGTGTAATTACGATTATATACGGGTAGAGATGAATTAGACGAATGGAATCTCAGCCAACTTTCTCCTGCTGATATGCTCTTCGCAAGTGGACGTATAGCATTCACTCTCTCAGACAATAGCGCGCAGTAGAGGCCATTCTCTCGGTGTTTACAAGGGCTCTTATTTCATCGTCACAGCATGAGAGAGAGAGAGAGAGAGAGAGAGAGAGCTTCGTCGCCGGAAATTCGCGGACCAACAATGCCGACGTCGATCGATGTGTAGCAGTTACGGGCTTCGCTGTATATACTGCGCAGCTGATGACCCGTAAGAATGTACATACGCGTATATCGCTGAGCTGTATACGAGGTTTATCATTCGAGCGATTTTGGATTTGAGTGCGCGGGTATATATAAGGTAAACGAGATGATGCAAAGGGTCAGATAGTTTAGAGGCTGGTTTGATGCTCGAGGGTTTGCACGTATGCGAGCGCGCTGCAGGTGCTTTACTTTTATTGAAAGTAACGGCGTTTAGGGGGTTCGTGATTTCGGTACGGCGGTGCTGGGTTTACGCGGTCATTTTGCGCCTTTACACGTGAAGCATATATGAATAATTCCCTCTTGGATGAGAGCCGAACGAAAATTGTGATTGAAAATATCGTTTGTATTTTACTTTGAAATATAGTGTGTATAACGCTTAATTAGTGAACTTTATTAAAGAAATTTTCTACCCATATAGAGTATTATAAAGGAGGAGAGACATGTGTGGAACGAACACCGGAGAGCTCGTTAACCGAATATGTGAAAACTGATATCGCGGACCCTATAACGTCCCCTATGGCGTGTATGGATTTGCTTTTTAACTTCCTCTTACTCAGGCGTTTAATACCGAGTAAAATCCAGAGGATTGTGGCTGGGCTGGATTTATAAAATTTGAGTAAATATTTTAAATCTGTAAAAAAAAGTGTGTGATTTACGCGCAGTGATAAATGTTGAAATGAGAAATTGAGGAAGTGGAGAAGTCTTGACGTATCAGCAGCAGCAGAAGCAGCGCACGCGGCTGATATCAAATTTCCACTGTCAGTGGTTTTCGATTTTCACATACATAAATCCGGCACGGCTGTCGTCGAGAATATAGTCTCTTCGAAGCTTTCAATATTCAAAAATCAAACATTATTTTCTAGTTTAAAAATTAAAATCGTTATACGCAACAAGGAAATTCCATTGAAAATTCAATCGTCATTTGCATAATAAAAACCACACACACGAACGGCTGATTAAATAAACACCAATTAAGACACATCGTGCGCACAATGACCACGTAGTACAATCAAAAAATTACAATCTAATTAACCCGCGAAAAAACACATCCGGATACCACCGCAGCTGCAGTACTAACCCAAATAACAATTAATCGCGCCAATTATACCGCCGGGCATATTACCAAACTCTTTCTCTATTACTACTGCTACTACTACGCTAATTACTTCCAGACTCTCTACACCACAATGCGACGACGCTGCCTGCATTTTCAGTACCGG
>UCQR01003319.1:0-10282 GCA_900474235.1 Cecidostiba semifascia
GCTTCCGTTCGATGAAAAAGCGCGCGAGAGCGTCAATTACGTTTCGTCGGCGGCCTGATGTACAGCACTTATTCTTCTTCTTCTTTTTTTTTCTCTCTCTCTCTTTCTTGATGCCTTCGTCTTCTACTACTACTATTGCTACTGCTCTTGGGAGCGATTTTTCCTCTTTCTCTCTTCTTGATGCGGGACAGAGAGAAAGAAAGAAAGAAAGGTGGTATACAGTAGTAGTCGACTCCCTTTTTTAAAATGAAATTCAACATCTCGCGAGAGAGACGGCCAGGATTCGTTTCGCGCTTTCTCTATCTCGGACGACGAGGAAAAAAATGTATGTGTGTATATCTATATAGGACGTTAGGTACGCGCGCGCGCGAGAGAGGCTTTAAATGAAAGTGTATTTTACGGGAGGCTGTAAAAGTATAGCCGTCCGCTATACTGGTATAGCCAATCGATATGCCTCCTGCACTTTGGTAAAGTTGCGTCTTGTGCAATGTGCGACGCGACGTCGTCCGAATGGCGCGGAAATAAAATATGGAAGCGACATTATGTTGCAGTCCAATGGCTTTTTTTTCTCGCGTGCGCGCTTTGAAATTCGAAATTGCATAGCCTGCAAATAATGGCTTTTCTTCTCGAGAGGAGTAACGATTTTTTTTTAAACGTCGTCAAATACTTTTACGCAGTCTTTGGTGAGGAGAATTTAAAGGCGAATTTTTGATGGTTATATTTAGTAATATTAATTTACCATTATTGTATTATTGCGAATAATGGTGTGAACTGTATATTTATATAACTGTAATATATATAATGACACCGCATTACAAAAGTTTTAAAAATAACGATGATAAACGCATCTTTCCTATCGATATACCCAACCATGAGCCAATGTCCCATCGTCCTCGATTTTTTCCGAGCATATAATACCAGGCGAAGATCGTCATCTCTCGAAAAAGCACGAGATTTTATTGTTCGCTCACAGTATATAGCATTCGCAGAATATATAAGATGATCCGTGGAGCGCGTATAAAAATCCAAGTTTTTATATTCACCTCGTTTTGAGAGAGGACTACATGACGATCGACACGGTATATAAGTTTTCTGCCTCGTGAAAATTCATCTTTCGACCGTCAAAAAGACGTTCGCCAGATCGCCCGAGGCCAGCCGCAGCGGCGAAATGATGATCTGGCGAGCGTCTGCCAAAAAGTAGAAGCTTCTACGACGACACTGCTGCACTAGTGACGGAAGATCGTAAAAGGCTTTGCTTGTGAGAGTTTATGTTTCTTAGCGAGCTTCTTTGAAGAAGGAATTATGCGGAAGTGTTTATTTCGAGAGCCTTGAGATTGTGACGCGTCAGAGAATTTTTTTATTTTGAGCTGAACTGATATAGAGCAATTAAGTTCAATTTAATCAACACAATAATAAAAAATTACCCATCACCTCTTATCATACCTATCAAAACAGCCTCACTAATATTATACATAACTTAAATCGACATAACTCACCATCTCTTAAGGCGACCTCCAATAAAGCCGAAAGACAGTATTACACAGAACCGATAAATAATCGATCCAGTAGCAGACCAACCGCGCGATAAAGACAGATAGGGGTGGCAAATGCCAGAGTAGGAGGTATATAGTACATAGCACGAACGGCATCCCGAACGCGGCGGATTTCGAATTCAGCTCAGAGGTGCCAAACGGTACGGTATTCGATTCTCGCGCCGGAAAAGAGAAAGAGAGAGAGAGAGAGAGAGAATGAGAGACGGATGAACGGGAGGTGGAAGCTGGCTGACAAACGCGATGTTTGCGCGGCAAATACCTGGTCCCATCAGCGAGGACGACTCTTTGAACGTTTGCGCGCCGCGCGAGCTTTGCTGACGCGGGAATTGCGAATCACGGCGTGCGGTCAATCATCGCCTTCTCCCGCTGCTGCCGCTGCTTCTTCTTCTTCTTCTTCTTTTTTCGTGTTTTTCCGCTACGTGTATGTGTGTGTATGTAGGTATGTATACGTAGATGTAGATGTGTGCTCTGGACGAAAGTGGGAGAGAATAAGAGAAGCTTACGGAGCGCTGTAAATTTTGTTTTGAAATTTAGATATAGAATTGTTGTAAATCATGATGAGTAATTGAATATTGTAAAGACGCGTATATAAATGTGATGTAAGCGTAAGTGGAAACAGGCACGAATTGGCCAGACGTGTAACATAATAAACTGACTGTGTCTTTGTTACATGCAAATCCAGTTATTCGATCTGGTGTAATTTAAGCTGTTTACCAATACCATAACTGCTATTTCATATACTCGCATACAATACCTTTATACTTACGTATACATAGCACAAACGCACAATTGCAACATTAATAATTGATGTAACAGAACAATATCATCAAACATGCATACACGCACACAGCATCAGCCGCAATAAAAATAGCTATACGAAACTTTATTAATCCTCTCCCCGCCGGCATCCCAATATCAATTATTTAGTAGAGCTTTCGGCCAGGTAATGACTCTCGCGCGTATACGCGTGAGCCTAGCCACAATAATACCGGATCGACCTTTTCGCAGCGCGAGGAGGAGCAATTCGGTCGGAAGGAAGTTTTAATTAGTCCTTTCCCGGGTCGCCGAAATGTGTCGGCAAACTCGCGCGACATTGACAAACGGCAGTTTGTTGTCTCGCCTATATCTCTATATGTATACCTATATATACACAGCGTGGAGCTTTCTCTCGCTGGCCTCGCCGGCCGGAAAATAAGGCCAGTGTAGTAATAGCCAGTCAGGGAAAGAGTGTATGTATATATAGTGGCTGAAGGAGAGTCGACGAATCAAATGAGACAAGCCGCAACTCCATTTCCTCTCAATAATTCTTGCCCTAGGCTATTATAGAACTATATACTCTATATGGGGCTGACCGGCTTTCACAGCGGGAATCGAATGTGAACATATACGCATATAACGATGAATCTATACTATCCTTCCATTAATTAAATTACAGTAGTATAAAAATATTATTTTCTCATCGACGAGCTTTTATTTCATGAAAAACAAATCAATGCATACACGCTTCTTAACAATCAGACCACATAACCACGCGACAAAAATAAACACACGCAAAAAGCTTCGTCCAAAATATATAATTGATCGATTCGCGCACTTGACGCGCTGCACAATATAACGCTTTCCAATCGCAGTGAATTTTTCCACACGGAAGAGCCCTCCACCATTCCTCGTCTCTTTTTTTTTTACCCGCGGCCCCTCGGAAACGCTTACGCTCACGCGCACGTGTATTTACGCTCTATATACATACATAACCGTACTCTCGAATGACAGAAGCGTGAGTATAGCACACCACAGGCGCATTATTATGATGTATCACGGCTCAGCGGGCCGCTAGTTTTTGCGCGTCTTCGCTTGCAGGCCCGAGAGATTTAGTTTTTTGCGTTAGGGGCTAAATTTAGATTTATCGCGTGTGTTTTCCGACCCTGACGCCGGCCGATTTGTTTATCTGTATGACGCTATATGTGCGCGCTTTTCTTTCCGGTGTGTATATACGTATATACACTCTTTTCGGAGGTGCGACTATCTTTTTCTGTATATTTTTTTTTTATTTCGTATACCTTTAATTCTTCGCTGTATCTCTCTCCCCTTTTTTCCGGCTCTTTCTTGCGCGAGAGTTTCTTTTTATTTTTCGGAGAGGGATGAGAGTTTCCGACGGCGCGATTATCTCTTATAGCGGTTTCAAAAAATTACTTTCAATTCCGCGACTCCTTTCTCTGCGCTGTGCTATACCTACTGGATGGCGCGCTTTAATCCTCTGCGGCGCTTCCCTTTTTTTCGAGTCTACTTCTGTGCGGTATAAGGTATATAATATATAAGCTACTGTCGGTTGTTCGTCTTTTTTGAAGTGCCGGCGCGGCAAGCGCTCTTTATATTCTTTGAGCTTGACAATTTTATGGCCAGAGATGCTTTTGTTCATATTAAGAGTTTCAGACTGTATACCTACTGTATATGCAGGGAGAAAGGATTCCGGATGATGTATAGGTTTTGTGGATGTTTCCTGAATTTTTGAGAAAAATTTAATTTTCCTTAGTCTTAATCTTTGAATTTCAGGGGCTACTCCATTGCGCAATCAAATGGATGAGTATACAAAGAGATTATTTTATAAATTTTGAGGTTATGTTTGCACAATGAATAAAAAAGAATAAAGCGCAATTGCGCACTCGTTGAAGTAAAATGATATGTAAAGAATAAAAAAGAAAAAAAATTCTCGACGAGGATGGGATTCGAACCCACGCGTGCAGAGCACATTGGATTAGCAGTCCAACGCCTTAACCACTCGGCCACCTCGTCACCTGCGGCGCCGCGCCGCACAATTACGCCGGCATTGGCAAATTTTTATATATGTAGAGTATAGAAGAGTGGGAGTTGGAACTGTATCGCTTTGTGGAAGGGACTGCTGTATATGATTATAATAGTCTGAAATGGACCAGGGCCGTCTCGTAAGTTACACGGGCCCTGCGCACTTCAGCGTATTGTTTATTTTTAATTGTTGATAACGATAATTTTTCTTTTCAATATTGTTATAGATTTTTGCTATAAGGTGACATGATCTCTTTTTTTATTCGATTTATTTGGAAACTTTTGAACAAAAATATATACTCGTATGTATACAGAAATAATAGGATTGAATAGAAATTGGTCTTAGCATTATTTTGTATCTTTCTATAAGTAAATTAATTTAAATAATATATAAAAAAAAACAATCTATTACATATACTTAATACAAAAAGCGTAAAACCAGCCGTTATACAGCTCGAAGAAATCATCCATAACCCATCAGCCAAGATTCCCAGACAATTAAAACCAGAGCATTTCCCCGGCGCCTATAACAAAAAGCCCCGCAACTCTCTCTCCCGATCCTCATCGACTGGCCTACGCGAAGATGAAAAGAAAGAAGACAGGGATGGGGAGAGAAGAAAGCGAATCGGGCTCGGGGTTCATCCCCTACTTTCCATTCTTCGGCTGTTGTTCCATAGTTCCAAGTCCTCCTCGGAAGATCAGCGGTGGCCTTATTGCCTCATGAATATGTAAAGCTCCGCGGTGGATCGACGCGACGCTCTCTTCTCTCCCTCTCTCTCTCGTGTAAAGGTGGAACTGCGCTTACATTCTCCTACTACTATATATATAGGCACGAGAGTAAAAGTATATAAGAGGAGGAGTTGCTGCGGAAGAGAAAGGACGCTCTCGTGGCGACCGTAGGTATATACGAATCTTGGATAATTAACGAGCCACGACTGCTGACTAAAATCATTTGCAGATGCGGAGATGCTCTAATGCGGGGAAATAAAGAAAAGGGTGATGCTGTATATGGTTTAAACTAATTGATACTTTTATTTTTCTAAATATTTCCAACATAATCCAATCGCACAGCTCTTCAACTATATACGAATGCATCCACGTACTTCATCGCAGCTCTTCTCGGTGTCCCGTATATAAACCATCATCGCCATATACCACATCCCTGTAATTATAAATTCGCGCACGGTGGCATCATCGCCAGTTTGCGCGTGTACACACGCACTCCCTCTCTCTCTCTCGCTCAAAGTTTCTCTGCTCGCGCGAAAATAGTTCCAAATGGGAAGCCATTAATTTTACTCATCCGCGCGCGAGAAGCCGCGCGTTATAACTCGCCGGGGGTAATAACGAACGCGAAACGATATGAGAAAAGTTGAAATACCTGCTACAGCACACTACACACAGCCTGGTCTTCTTCGCCACCGCCGCCGTGCGCTACAGTTTCGAACGAGCTTAATGCGAAATTGCCGCAGCTACAAAGCCTCCCGTGACTTTGGTATTATTCGCTCTCTCTTACTTTTTTTTTTAGGTATAGCCTTATATGTACGCATTTTGTTGTGTTTTTATTTGCCTTTTACGTGTATACTCGTTTGAGAATTATTATTCGGCTTGTTTTGATGCTACTTCATCTTTGAATAAAGTTATGTGTTATCGTGTTTCGCAAATAAAAAAAAAAAGGTCTCGAGAAACCTCTGAGAAAAAGACTGCAAAGACGATCAGGGATCATCATCAGGAGAATCATAAGTACGGATTTTCGAGTCGCTGCCCACTTAGCTCGCTCTCGGTCAATTTGCGTAATGAAGCACACACATACATACTCCGTAAGTCTGTGCTTCGTTCCTACCCCTACCCCCACATCTACCGGCACCGGCTCACGCAAGCCAATTACTCGAGATAGAGAGAGAGAGAAGCCGTCGGTCAACCCTGGTCCATCCTGTATAACACACTGAGCCAGACTACACGACGACGACTACTACTACTACTGATGCTACTGCTACCTATACTCATACTGGCTTCTGATGCTGGTGTGCGAGAACTCGGGGAGATCAGTAGGAGTTGTCGGCGGACGTTGTCGTAATTGCGTCACTTGACGCTGGAATCGAGGCGACGAGGAGGAGAATCGAGAGACGACGAGGTCATCGATAGTGTGCAGTGCGGGCTATTCCGAGCTATAACCCTTATATTGCTGTATAAGGAGTGCATCGTTATATAGGTCTGCCTTTATTTCAATTTGAAGAAAAAAAAAACGAGTTTCTGCGATGGTTTCACAATACTTTCTTTTGGAGTCGCATCAAAAAATTGAATATTATTATTAATTTTATAAATCGTCGCATATAATATGTTATCGAACGACTCTACAAAAGTCACACACGTGCACAACGAAATCTCCTGATCCAGTTCACTCATCCATATAACTCGAGCCATCGGCGACTAATTTATTAAACTCTCGTTCTCTCTTCCAGCCACTGCGTCGCACACTGGTGGAATAAATTAAATTTATATGTACGCGCGCATATACTCTCTCTCTCTCTCTCTCTCTCTCTCTCTCTCTCCGCGTCACTTCTTTCTATAGGTATACACCCCTCGAATTTCACACACATACATATCAAACGCTGCGGTTACCTCCGAGCGCTCGGCGGAGAATCCGCGCCGAATTTTGCGTCGAGAAGTCGCTGTGGTTATATGGGCCAATCGTTATATGTTGAGGTATATACAATGGGCGCGAGTATACTGAGCCTCCCGCACAGCGCCGAAGCGCAATCACGTTCGAATTTCATTGTTTACGATGGCGCAATCGTTGTATGTAGAAGAGAGAGAGAGAGAGAGGCACTGCGCGCTCGCATTAATTAATGTGTCGGCGTTCGTGTACAGACGATTAGCATTATTAATGCTCGGCGAAGCATGCGCGCAAGAGTGCGAATGCGAGTGTCGCGCGGTATTCGTATATGTGTGTTATTGGTGTGGTGATGTATAGGTGTGGATGCTTTTGATGAGAGGGTGTGTGTTTGGCATTTTTGGGTGTTTTGAGCTGCTGTTTTCTGTTGATTAGGATCGAGTTTTTAATGTTTTGTGAAAGTGGGTGCGAAGTTTTATGTTTTTTTTTTATTTCTTGTCATTATATATACGTTTATAAGTGTTTTAGGAATATATATAATATTAATTAATGCATTAATCCATTTCGATTGAAGAAAAAATAATTATTTAAAAACTACACACATATTTAAACAATGCTACACGACACTATTTAAATCGAAGTAATCCATTGTATATTCAACATCTTGATTTAACAAAATAAATAATTCCCAACACTCAGCAAACTTATACCTCGAGCACAATATTAAATTAACGTATAAAATATCACCGGGTTTCACTTGAAATCGCGCACGCCGTCGAACATATAGGCGCAGAAGACCTAAATTCGATTCAGAACTTGCTTCTTATTAAAATAACAGCTATAATTAAATAGCCGACGAGCGAGAGCGCACCGCGTCTAATATATCATCCTCGACGAAGTTCAAAGTTTTCGAAAGCCTGCTGCTATACGTCTCTCGGGGTGTAATTCACAAGGTATGTAAGAAAATAGAGAATCTCGTCGTATAAGAGGCGAGCATTTTCGATTATTCGTACTTTATTAGACTCGCGGTGTTATCTTAAACGTTTTATTCGCCTTAATATAAGTTCGTCAAAACTTTCCATTGCCGTCACTTTCTCTAATTAAATCATCCAAAAAAAAACAAAAAATCCAACAGACACTCTCGCATCGCTCTCCGACTAATTATACAGTAAAAACAATAGCCCCGTCTCCGCTGTGTCAATATAAAAGCCAGTCCACTCTCAGCCATCGGAAGCCGAGAGTATACACCGCGCATTACCCTAAATTAAGAAACTTGCGCTCAGCCGGCTGTTTTCGAGGATCGAAAATTTTGCGTAATTCAGGGCCAGAGTCGTTGTCGCGCACTTAGCCGTAACTTTCTCGCGCGCGCGAGCTACTCCCCCAAGTACCGGCTCTTAGCGCCACTAGAGCTGCTGCTGCTGCTGCTGCTGCCGCTGCTTCCATTTACGCACGCGGTCTTGTGTTTACTCGTTGCCGCGTCTTGCTCTATACGTGTGTGTGTATGTGTTTATATACACTCACTTAATTTATGTTTTGGCATGACTTAACTTGATTGTCGGCGAGGGAAAAACGTGTCTCGTCGTCGGCTGAAACTGTTTAGCGAGTGTTTAATTAGAAGCTTGTCATGTATTGCTGGAGAATTATAACGGAAAGTTGTTGCCGAGAGTTGAAAGATATTTTTTGCCAGACTTTGTGTGATGTGGTTGAAGGTTGAAGGTAGTGGAAGGATTTTAGCCCTTGGGCTGTAGATCGATGGATGCGTTTGTTATTTTAAACATTTTTCAAATACACATCGACTCTCTCTCGCGTCGGTTTTATTTTCTGCTTTCATCGTGTTTACAACGTATTTTTAAATTTCCCTAAAAGCCTACATACCATCTGAAGCTTCTGCTCTCGTTCATCTCCTCTCTCTTTCTCTTACTCTGCGAAAAAGAATTTTCAACAAATTTTCAATGCTATACACTCGAATATTTTTCCTTTTAAAAATTCAATATAATATTGCGGAAAATCCGACACACAATATTCACATCCTATATAACAGAGGATGAAAAAACAAACTCGAAAACTCGTTTCGAAAATAAAGAACTACATCAACTCGGTATACATATAGTATAGGGTGTAGTAGGGCAAAGTTAGCTCGAAAACTAATTATCGTCTTATCCCTTTATCTCCACCGCGACGCGCCGCTACTTCCCATAATCGTTATCAAAGTCAAGTACAAATAATTACATAATGACACAATAAATACAAGCCGCGCACTATACCCTCTACAAGAGCGTATAAACCCTCGTACCCCAACGTCGTCTCCTGTATACACCCCACCCACACCCACACACAGACATGCACGTGTGTATATATAGCGTTTTATCCGTGCAGCAATCTAAACTTTGCTAAGTCAATAGAAGCTACGGATGAAGGGCTTCAGCTCTTGCCTTCTTCGATTAGTTTCTTTCCTCCTCAAAGCGAGAGCTGCATACACACGAGTCTGCAAGTTTTCTTCTTCCTTCATATAAGTGTATACGTTGTATGTATGTACTGTGTATATACACGCAGGAGGATTTGCTTTCCTTCGACGACTTTCGCAGTCAGAGATTTTCGGTGGAAATAAGAGAGGAGGGAAATAAAAGATTATCCGGGAGGTTTCGCGCGTGCCGCGCGCCTGAGAGGAGCTTTGCGCGCGCGACGCGCGAGAAGAGCTTTTCCGACGTATATACATGCGAAATGTATATATAGAGCTCCTACTGGCGCATGAAAGAGAGAGCAGACTTTTTACCGGTTGTGTGTATGTGGTATACGAGTGGAGGGGGATAAAGGAAGTCGTGGGAGTGAATTTTTATTGCCGCTGCAGTGGAACAAAACTTTTACATGATACTCGAGAGTTCTCGGAATTATTTGAATGTAAAAATTTATTTCGTTGAAATTTTAGTGCAGTGTGCGGTATATGTGTACGTATTTTCTGTTTTATGTGATGAAAAAATGTAGCAACGATAGCAGAACAAAAAATACGTTTATTAATAGTTTAACTTTTTGTTTGAACACTTAACGTGCACGACACTAGATGAATAACTCAACGTAAAAAATGAATCTAAAAAATATATTGTAATCAATCTATTCCTGTTGTTGATTGGTTGTTTAACTGGCCCATTCGATTGGCCAGTCGTATTACGCATCATTGTGTGCGGGGAAGTACATAACCTTTTAAATGTACGTACGCACATATAATGGCCGTGACGTCGTCAATGTTTATCTTCCCCTTATTCTTTTCTATAATTTTACTACTTAAAAAAGACATGGATATATTCCTAACCTCAAAAAGTGA
>UCQR01003321.1:0-17937 GCA_900474235.1 Cecidostiba semifascia
GTGAAGGTATACCGAATCATCTTTTTTTACAAACGTGTCTGAAATGTTCCAAACATATAGTTGATGACCAAATTTGTCTAAGTATACATACTTTCTTGAAAACCGTTATATCAAAATAGATAATTTATTTATTTAGATAGATGACGGTTATCTAGATAGATTCTCTGAAAAATGTATGTAGATAACTACATTTTTAGATAAATCATTATTTGCGACAATTTTCCATAACGAAGATAATATTACTTTACTCAGATAATATATTATCTGGATAATCGCCCCCGTAACTGGTTATATTTTATATATGTGTATATATGTGCATTGAATTAGTAACTAATATTATCGATAATCACATTGTGATTATTATATACAAAAAGAAAATCACGTTTACAGTAAATATATCTACTCTCCACGTACGCTAATAAGCTAACTATAAAACGTATCCAAATTTCAATGATTTCCATCAGTAATTTCTGTAAATTGAACTTCAAATGCAATGAGCAACTGCGGTCGCAAAAGCCGAACAATTATAGCTATTATACAATCAAGCGATAAATTCGACAAAAATACCGTGCTCTAAGTCTATTGTATATATCAACGATTGACCAATTATTCCGAAGCGATACATCGCAAAGCATTTGTTTTAATAGAATCATGAAACAAGTTTCGTATACACAGACCTGTATAGCGAAACTGTGTCAAACGACCAAAGCAGCAAATGCTAATAACAGCGATAATGAAGGTCGCTCGCGATATATACCACAAGTGTATATGCATTCGCTTTCGCTAGCTATATACATATATAGAAGCGACGAGGTATAAACGACGATTGAATAGAGAACGCCCCCGTGGGTCGTCCCCTCGACGCGGCTGTGTTTTCTGCGGCACATACACACAAGGTCTCGCAACTCGTCTATATCCTATATAACCGCAAACGATGAATTACTGAAGGGCTACTGTCTATGTACGCTGTGTCTGTGTATTCCAGCCCAGTGTAGGCTGGCTCTATATCTCCAGTCATCTCCTGGGTCCTCTGGCGTAACTTGAATCTAGGATTCTCCCAAAGCGGATGAATAGCGACCTTGAACTGTACACCTGTGTCGAGGCCTCTCACGTCTCTGTGTTTCATGTGCACCCTCCGACTGTGTTAATAATTGACTATTTCTCTGCATTAGTTATGTGGCTTTTAAAAGCTTCTTTTTATTTTGTTTTGTTATTCGACTCTGCTCATCTCTACTCTGCGTTATCTATATTGGAAGAAATGATTTTTCCAGTTTTATGTTTGCCTGATGATGGGTAATATTATACTCAAAACTGATGCAGTTCACAATTATTATCAGTCGCTTTATACATGTTAATGTTAATTATTTTAAGATGCACGTCTATTATAGCCAGACAATTAATTTTAATCGCCCACAGGTGTGCGTGCAAAAAGTTGAAGTCACGCTATCTGAACGCGTGTATATATACTTCTTGTCGATTGAAATAATACTTGCAGAATATATAAATCTTAACCGCATTGTCATTACAATATCGGCTGAAGACAAGCACTAATGATTCGTTTGTAAAAAAAAAAACTTATTGTGGGATTGTGTCAGCTTCGATCTTGCACTTTGTTCAATTTCGCATCAACGAATTTCAAAAGTGTATAATTCTCTTTCGCAATGCACATTTTTATATTTTGCTTTGTTTACACAACATTACTATGCCACACAGGAGAACTAACGAACGTCCTTTGCAACCTTGCTTGCACTTAGAAATTATCTCCTGTTATTTGATCGCCGTCACGTGCACGTTGATGTGTATATACGTGAAACTCGCCATATAACTTTAATAAATTAAAAATTTTAAAATGAAACTTGAAGTATAATTTTTATACAAAGTATAATTATAGTAAAGAAGGTAAATTATATGAACACTTCACACGTTATTGTTAAGTAACTCCAGTAGCATATCATTATTTTCCTAATAACTAGGCATTTGAAGAGTATAGATGATGGCTACATCAAGCATATACCTACAGGTATACGTCAAACAGTGTCTCTTTTGCCAATTTTTCAAAGAGTATATAGTAAATGAAAATACACCGCAGAAACATATTTGAAATTTCAAATCTTCAAGACACCGTATATTGCAATTAATAACACCTGTATACCATACCATTCATAGACACGCAAAACAGCAGGTTACTAACACTACGACAATATACACGTACTCGCCGCGTCCGCGCATATATTTCACGATTATAATGCTTCTGGATGACGATGATGACGCTGATCGCACCTGAGTCACTTCATCTCGTGATCGAGGCTCGCAACGTAGCCCATCAGAAGAAGGCACACGAGGCCAAAACTGATTGCTACTCAGGTATACATGAAAGCGTGCGTTTACGTGATGCTTTCCTCGCCTCTACTGCTTTGCACCGAGTCTCTATATTATTTTCAATGCGGCGATTGGATAAGAATCGATCATCGCGTGCTGCCTTGTGTGAAGAGAAAATGAGAGATTCTTATTCCATAGTGAGAAAAATTGAACGAGGCTTCGCTCTATGGTGAAAGTTATAATTACTGCGTGCATGCGTTATAGTCTGAAAGTAGATTAGTCGTAAAGTAGATTTGAATTTTCGTACAAGTGTATACAATTGAATTTTCGTATAGCATATCAGTTCGGTGGACGAGAAACCAAAAAAATTGTAGTTTTACTCACAAATGCAAAGTTCGAGAGATTATAAATAGGTGCATAACGATTTCGCGTTGGAAGGCTTTGCAAATTAATTATTACCACGAGGCTAATGTGACTTGAAAGCGAGTATCCAAACTACCGTATTATTTATTATGGACTTCATCTGTTATATCGAGTAGTACATATCTATATATTGTAATACGTTTACAATAAAAAAATATAATATACGATGGCATTTTTCATGATTAAATCTTATTCCAGTCATGAAATTGGCGAAACTATCAATTATATACTCGCACAATATAGGTATACACAACTTTCCCATCTTTTCGTTCGACGCAAAGAAGTTCTGAAATCCCTGGTTTATCCTCGCCGACTTCCAGTGTTATTGAGCTTCCGGTCAAGCGTCGTGTAGGAAAACATCGAGCGTGGGTTTAGTTTCAAAGTTCTTGCATTTATACGTGCGCCCGCTGAAGCTATACGCTTATAGACACAAAGCCACCGTACATAACGTTCAATCAATGCGGAGCCGTTATATACACCACTACAATAATCTATATTCCTTTATCTCTGTCAGCTATATGCACAAAAACCAATCCTCTGTTGTATTTTGTAATAATTTTTGGAATTATATATTTAACTTGCAATATTTTTTTTTTTCATAAGAAATCGTTGTATAATACTTGGAAAGAAATGAATGTACAGACAATCACTTTAGCTTTTCAACTATATCTGCTATTCCAAACATAATTAAAAAAAATTTTCACTAATCCTCAACGATCCAATTCGACGACTCAGCCATCAATCCCACAAGCCTCCCGCAGAAATAGAAATTCCTTAATTCATATAACCATATACTCGCCAATAACGTTTTTCACATCATAATATATCCTGTACACAGCTCCAGAAAGATTTTCGAGATGACGACGTTGCGCGCAATAAGCTTATATTGCGAGTGCTGCGTATCGCAAAGAAAGAGTCGGCCGTCCGGCGAAAAAAAAAAGAGAAGGAGAGCGAGGCGGGAATCCCTTCCAATCACGCTCTCAACCCTTCTCCATTTATCTCCACCCCCGCGCTATATACTCTCGCGCGCGAGCCTGCGGAGAGAAAAGAAATATATAGGCGAGAAGCAAGAGAGAAAAGCCGCCTCCACGAGCAAATTACTCTAGCGCGCGAGTGTACAATCGACAGCGGGGTGGCTCGTCGATTAAATCGGGCGAACACGTCCCGCTGCTGACTGAATTGAAGCGAGAGTCAAGCAAAGCTCGAAGGGAAAATTTGATTCGATGGCTGATGTTTTTCTTGAAAGAGCTTGTCTACCGCACAATACATATTTTAGTATCCTCGTATATAAGACAAGCAAAGCTCGACTATATATTGATATACTTGAATTTTGATTTTCCCATATCACCATCCCCCTAAAAATCCAACAACAACAACATCAACAAAAAAACCTCGAGACGGCTCTCATCCCACACCCACCGTGAATTTCTACTCCAGCTCACGTATCACCTTCGGCTGGCTAAAGAACGTGATACCCGACGAAGATCCTTCTCGCCGCAGCTATACACACTCGCGGAGGCCACGGCCACCCCCGCCCCCCACACACATACACATATCTTCCAAGCTCAACAGGTATACATCACATACGTAGTAGTGTGTAGCTGACAACACACTGTAATATTAAGGGACTCGCTCACGCGCGCGCGCGATCCTGCGCAGCATCATCAACAGAATTACCGAAAAAACAACCCTCGCCGCGACAACGTCGACGGAGAAGTAGTAGTAGTAGTAGTAGTATACCTCTACTACGCAATCGCCCCTTTATCGACCCGAGCGCACATACCACCATGAGAGCCTCGAGAGAGAGAGAGAGAGAGACGAGCTGGCGTCGAGAGAAAGCTACATCAGAGATTTCAACCCTGCGAATTTCATTTGTATAGTGTATATACACATACGTTATTATTGATATATGAGAAATGCACGAGATTTAAATAGCGTATAATATACTATAAGACACAGCAGCGGAACTTTCGATATACAGATCTCTCGCCGACAAGAAAGATCAAGACCCGATCTCCCAGCGAGTATATACACATCAGGTCCATCGGGCAAAATATACAGAGAAAGAGGATGTTTGTCTTCTCAGTACAGCCGAGAGCAAGAGAGAAAGTAGGTATACATATACACACACACACACACACACATACACAGCAAAGAAGCAGCCCTCTCGAGCGAAAGTAAAAGCATCCCCGCCGCCGCCGCCACCCCGCAGCGTCGCGCAGGCGCGAGTCCTCCCGGCTATATGTATATGCAGTGGAGAACGGCCACCGCTGCTGCTGCTGCTGCTGCTGCTGCTGCTGCTGCTCAGTAGTAGCGGCCTCCTTTCTCTCCAGAGCTGGTCGCTCGCGAAACCGAGCCGCACAGTCATCTCCTCCCCCCATTATAACCGCAAAGGGAGAGACTGTAATAATATATACTATATATATATACGAAGACGACGAGTGGACGTAGTGAGAACTAAAGGACGCACGTATGGCAGGATACGCCCGCGGCGTCGCGTTGCAAGCTTATTAGTGTGTCGACGCGTTTGTTTGGCCAGCCGAGAGCTGCTGCTGCTGCTGCTGCTGCTGCTACTGCTATACACTGAGATCTGGAGTCTGGACCATGTCGTAAGTCTCTCGCTCCCTCATCTGTATATATGTGTGTGTTTTTGTTTATGGTCGTATTTAGTGGACATTCGGAAGCGTTGCTGAACTTTCTTAATTTCCCGAAGAGATATATTTATACGATAAATTGCCGACGGCGTGTGTGCTTGACTGCGTTTACGCTATGATATTATACGCTTACGCGAGAGCTGCGTACGCTTATTATACATGGAGATTCAGTGTGTGTCCCTGAGAAGCGTAGCGTCTTCGGCCTTCGAGAAAAATCTATAACGCGCGAGAGAGAGCGAACGAGAGAAAAGCGAATTATTATATGCTTCGGGAGAAATTTTCGCGTTCAAGTTTACTCACCGAGACACCGATATATACTGGGTTACGATTATGTAAGCACACGTGTGTGTGTAACCGAAAGCTCGACTGGCTGATGTGTCTGACCAAACGCGATATGCATCTACTTACGCTCTCGGTGCGGCTTGATTTTTTTTTTTTTCAAATCTCAAGTACAACGACACGTTTTAGTATATACTTTTGATGTATCGGGTTATTATTACATCGATATATGGGATTATATAATCCTCTGATATACGCCGCGACGACATAAAACACATCTCTCTCGATGACGCATTACGAAATTTCACATCGTCATGCGCCGCTAATATTTTTTTATATATACGGGTATAAAAAACGCACGCACAGCATTAAAAAGTAATCTTTTTCCTTCGCGTAACAATTTGCTACACATATATTATAGACTTCCATTATGTATATGCCGCGATAAAAGCCTAATTTAGCTCAAAATACCAGGAGAGAAACAACCCCTATACCGAGATAAAAAAAAAACAAATACACTATCACGTCTATGCAGATATACGTGCTATACAGTAGATTCCTCTCCTCATCCGAGTACGGGTGGTATATAGCGGTGGATTATATGCTACTGGAAGGAATGAACGTTCTTGGACTAGTATGTGTGCAGTATACAAATACCGTATGCTTGTTCCCCACCGCTGTAACTTGCCGAGGTTGTGATAGCTTTAGTTTCGGGATTATTTGCATATCGGTCTACATACACAAATCCGGAATTAATGTTCCACTACTGTAGTTAAAAAAAAAATATACATATATATTACATTCCAACGACACTGAAAAATTATTCTCTTTGAGATACGCAGCACTCGTGTCGTCAACAACGCCTCGTTTTCGCTGTATGGCAAAGTTTGTTTTTTTTTTGTCAGGGGCTTGGCTATGCGACGCCTCGCGCCATTGGTGCAAAAAGCTTCGCTTTAATAAGGCTCTCTCGAGGTTGCTTTGAGCCCGACATTCCGTTAGACGCGGATGTATGTATATGATACGTGGACTTGTGGTTAGTCTTTGGCTGTTGCATTGAATTTACATTGAAAATTTTCCACTTTGGAAAAATTTCCACTTGAAAAAATTACCGTTTGTTTACCAGTTCATTGAGATGAACGACGACAATATACACAGAGTGTACTCCATACCATATACGAGTGTCTGGAAAAATAGAAAGAAAAACAAATTATATAAGAACCCTCGCTATAGATCAGTCACTGACGTAAAACAACCCTCCGTGCATTCATCAACTCGCACAATACACCGACTGCGTCAACGCCGTCCGAGAGTAATATAGTCCCTTATACAAATCAAGACACAATGCAAAAGTTGTGCGCAGCACCCTTTAGCTTCATTATATCGCCGTCTTTTCCCTCGGAATCTGTGCCTTGCGTCACACACACACACACACACACATACACACAGAGTTGATAATTCCGGCTTTTCTAGAAATACGCATTGGAGAGTAATGCGCTTATGCGGAACTTTTTTAATGAAACGCGAATAGCCGGAGCTTGCGCGCGACTGAGAAAAAAATATAGGGCGGAAGCTTATATATAGTATATAGAGTGATGTTGCCGGGCAAACACAGGGACTTTTATACCCCGGTATAATGTGTTTATACATAAAAAGCGCGGACCCATCAATATATACGTATTATACCCGAAACTTTTGTATTCTAAACAGCAACTTTTCTCTGTTTACGCGTTCTTAAGAGCAATCGATCAACGTTATCCTTCTTTTTTCGTTATACGCGAGCTTGTAAGCACACTGACGTCATATTGCGCGCAAGCTGATGTGTCTGTACACGCGCAAAAGTATAGTACAGTATAGTAAATAATTTATTTCTGGTAGCCATAAAAAAAAAATTTTACATCTTATAGTATTACACATTAAATCACAGTTTCGTTGATAGTCGCTTTGGTATAGAATACGCGGAAACAATGAACGTGCAGACGTATGGTGTGCATGAAAGAAATGTTCTCATTTAGTATTATATAATATATGAATACGATATGAATAAAAACGAGATAAAAGCTTGAAAGAATTTAAAGAGACAAAGCCCACAAGAAGAACAGTATTAATTAATACGATTCGTGTGTGTGAATCCCAACCTACACTAATTTAAACAAATGAGCGCGAATGAAATCTCGACAGGCAAAAAAGGGCTTTTGTAAAGCTACTTTTATACACAACGCCAAAAAAAAACAATGTTCAGTGAAAATTCAACGAATATACCCCCGCACGTTTCCAGATACCAAAAAAACCAAGATCGAAAAAAACACACACACACACACACATCAGTAATCCAGGAAGCCACTGCCATATACCAGCTAATCCGAAAAAACCGCATCACTGTCCTCTTATCTCTCGCGTCGCGCAGCAGCCGTCACTCGCACCGGTCCGAAAGAATAACAACAAAAAGCAGCTCTTTTCCACGCCCACGCAGTTTGGCCCTTTTTGCACAATCGCTCGTTCGCACGCACGTGTCAGCTATATTCTGTACAGTGATACTATATTATTATTCTCATGGTCCACCTATACAAATTCGAGCTATGTGTACACCCACGCAATGATATACCGAAACGCGCATTATCTCCAGCAGCTGCAGTATTTTTACACGTGCGACACTACATATGTATATGTATATATAGTCACACAGTTAACGCTCTCCTGATTAACGGAAATTGGCGTATATGTATAGGAGAGGAGATAATTAGCGAGACCTTCGCACTGGAGAGCAAAAAGTTGGATTAGCTACTCTGTCTCTCTCTCTCGCTGATCGTTTGAGGATGCCGGGCTTGTGCAGACAGCGGAAAATGGAGGAATTTCACGGGGCACGTGGCGTTCGCAATATCATCAGCTTGATTGCCGCGACTGTTTGAGCTTTAGGGCATATGTGTGAAAAAGTTTGGTCGAGAGGCACATTTTGTTTCTGAATCTGTGTTTGCGTTTTAGACATTGTGTGGGATGTAAAAATTGATAATTGTATACAAATTGCATTTACATGTCGATACGGCTTTAATTATATATTTAAAAATAATCTCTTTTATTACACGGAACATCATTCTGGTTTCAGAGTATCTCTCGGTAAAAGGGATTACGGAGATATAAAACGAAAAATTTCCAATCAACTTCTTTTTTATTCACACACAGCAACTGGTTTTCACGCGCCAAAGTTGATTCCCTCTCAGGCCAATTCATTCGTGCGTATTCGTGGAATTCATGTGGGCGATGATTGAAAGTTCAATCACACAAGAATACATATAGCAAACCCAAATTCGTTTTTTCCTTTTTTTTTTTAAATTAAATTCGACGCGTATTTTTTTATATAACGTACAATTTAATTTCAGTGAGAAAAATTGTCGTTATAAATTTGCCTATTTCAAAGCATACCTATATAAGTACTTGAACGACTTGTTGATGCGCTCGTTCATCTGACAAACAAAAAGAAAGCTCGACATCGTCACAAAAGTAGAATCTCTTTCAGCGTTATCGATTAGCACCTTTAAAGGCCGGTTATATAGCTATATACGTCTCCGAAAATTACGAGAAAAAACTCGGCCGATCCTCTCATCGATTCCAAGCGTCATTCACATCCTCTCTCGGCACTTTCCGCTTTTTCGCTTCCTTCATATATCCAGTAGTATTACTATATATCTATATAGCAAGATCCGTATAACGCGGGAAACCTCAATAACGCTCATTTCCCCTCGGAGTTAGAGCTCCCCTCCTCTGTATAGCCGCGAAGCCGATTAAGGAGTCCGGAGCCTTCGCTCGCTGCGGATTAAAAGGATAGCGAGTTTTTCTGGCGTTTCTCTCTCTATTTCCGTTCGTTTTTTTTTTTTGCGCCGCGCACCTCGTCTGCTCTAATTGGACTTTTATTGCTGCTTTTTATTTTTGAATCGCTAGAATTGCTACTTTGTCGAAAAGTACTAAGGAAGGTAATAGACGAGTTGTTACTCTGAGATGATTTCAAAAGCAAGAGAGGAAATTCTTTTGGCTGATGGTACAGCGTTTTACTACTGAAATGTATATTAAAGAAATTCCAATTATTCTGTTTATTAATTTTATCTGTATATTGCCAAATTGAATCATTAATATTCATCAATGTGGTCAAAATTCCTTTAAACTATAAAATACATTTTCCACAAGACTCCACAGCCGATAAATTTCCTCAAACTTCCTGTGTCACCGTATCCACACGGATCCTCAGTCAATCATTCCAGCTGAACATATATTGCTTCTTGCAAGCTCATTCAAGAAGCGACGCTATACTCCCGCCGGCTAATAAAAATGCAAACGAGCTATAGGAGCCCTATACTAATCGAATTTCGTGCTATATACGCTCGTACGCCGCTCTGAAAAATTCTCAGACGACGAAGCGTTGATTTATCGCCTGTGCTAACGCATCAACATCGTCACTCAAACCGACGGGGCGTCATATAATCGCTCATCCACGTATATACATACCTAGATCGTTTTTCTCACAACGAGTGTGTTGTTCGGTCAATATTAGTAATATATATGCTGTACTGCACCAGATGAAGACATTGCGAGAAAAAAGCAGCCGATGAGAGTCGGCGAAAAAGCCGTTTGCCTTCGCGAGTGTATATATAGTGCGACTGCACCCACACGAGCCCGTGTGATTATCATTTTCGTTATGCGCGAGTCTCTCCAGCGCGTGACTATATGCTATTATAGAGAGTCCGAGCGCGCGATATGGTGAAAGAGACACGTGATGTACCGCACACTCGATTTTCCTTGCCCGATATGTCTATATGTTCATCAGTGTTTGGAAGTATGAAATAGTGTAACATAACTATATAGTTTATAAACGTCAAGAAGTTAAACATATAACAGTTGCAGTTATAGCATGAGCGGCCCAAACAGCAGGCTTATTATTAATAAAGCAATTTTGTCATATTAGTATAGCACACGCAGTTATATATACATTTCGCGCGCAGATAGTGGTGAGGGGAATGGAAAAGTGCCTATGCGCCACCTATCTTCGGTATAGTCAGACACCGGTATATAGAGAGCCGGAAAGTTCGAGCGGTAGGGGAAAGGCCAGTCCAAAACTGTTTTGTTTTACCTCTACTATGTCTTGGCGCTATACCACTAACCTCATATGTGGCTGATCTTTTCTCTCGAATATTAATTATCAAATTTTGTAATGAACAATTTATGATAACATTGCAGGTCTTGCTATAATGATGTATTACATTACATATATATCTATACGTATGCCGCATGAATCGTGCAAGATCGAAAGTGATTTGGCATGTACTATGTCAACGAAGTTATAGTTAACAAAGTTACTTCCAAGTGCAGTTAAGAGTTGATGCAGTTAAACTATAGTTCCTGCATCGAGATACGAGCGTTTAGCTTACACGAGAATCTCATTGAAAATACGTGTACGGCGCGCTTGAAAATCGATTATACGTTTTACATATTCAACGCGTCCTCTCGACGAAAATCAATCTATACATCAGGCTGCTATATGTAACACATTACTCGGTAAAATTACAGTTATGAAAATGAATCTCTTTTGCGAAAGGCCTAAAATTCTTCAATGAAAAAAAAAAATAGTCCCTCGGACTTTGTTAAACGTTTACCGCTGCATAACAGCGTACACCGCGCATCCAGCGTCGCAAATTAAAGAGAAGCCTGTCTAATCGACGCCTCTGCGCGTGTATATATAGCGCGACCTGCAATTAAGAGTCTCGCGTGAAAAAGAGAAATAAAAAGCGCGTGTCATTACACCGCTATATATCAGCGGCGATTAATTAGAAAATCAGAGATATATCTGAATAATATATACGCGGTCACATATTCTAATGCAAGAGGCGCGAGCGAGCGAGTTTTGCGTAATCGATGACAATGAAGGGGCTTGTCTCGCTCGCGATCGATTTACATACGCTACTATCGCGACGTGTTATCGGCGGGTGTGTTCTCGAGTCACGTTTTACGAGAGCGGTAGAGCCGAAGCACCAACCTCTTTCCCGCCGCGAATCGTAGCTTTAGATTCGTATTGTGCATATACGGTTTATTGCCGTTGTTGCGGAGACATTGCATGGGTTATAGAGACAGCGAGAGATATTTCTTCTCGGAAATGAAATGGACGAGAGTCGGTATCAGTGCATTGTGACTTGTGACTATATATCATGAGAAATTCAGCTGTAGGAATTTTTAGGTTCTATACTAAACACAATAATCGTTATATAAGTTATTAATGGATGAGATTAATCCGAAGAAGCAAATTTGCTTATTATAAAGTTTCCGAAATTCACCCCAAAATTGTTCTGCCAACTTGGCTGTGTAGTTTATCGTATTGACTCAGGCTAAAACTATATATAGGTATACCGGGCAAAGTCGAATTTCGGCTTTCTGGGGATTATTCCGCAGATTTACTTATCGCGACATTCACACCGTTCGACCTATACTATATAGCGTACATCAGTGCGTCCACGTTTATAATTTTCAAGAACAATGTCACCAAGCGCACTCGGTATATTTTTAAAGATCCATAAATATATCCACGACTTTTCCAATCAAAGTAACGTGTATTATATCCGAAGTTCATAAAGAGTCTCGAAATAAATTTACAAAGTATATAAGTATGTAAGGAAAAACTGCAGCGCGTGGCGCGATTAGAGGTGTGCCCAACGAATCGAGAATCATGCATATAATACATACTTATTTTGCAGAATCAAAGACAAAAAAAAAGCCAACAAAAATGCAGTCTCCTCTCGAATCCGCGCGCGCGAGCTACTGCACCAATGATACATCTCGCAGAGCCAAGTTCTCGATCAAGGCCGCGGTCGGCACTTGCGAAACAGAGTGTATATATCGCTGCGCGCGTTCCTCGAGCCATTATAGAGAGAGGCTCGTATACACCAGATATAAGTATAATGACTATCATCGGTTGGGCGTGTGCCGCACGTGAATCCAAACGAGCGAGCCATTAACTCTCCCGATCTGCGGTCGCCGTTTTTTATTGCCCCCCGACGATCTCGTGGCTTCCCCCATTTTTTTTTTTTCGAGAAGTAGAAAAAGAGACAATAGCTCTCTGTGCACTATATACAGAGCATAATCGCAGTAGCGAGTTTTTTTGCTGATTTCGAGAGCCCTACTGCGCTATACGATTTTTCGCGGGCAAACTTCGAGAGCAATAGTGTATAGGCACTTATTCGAGACTTCTTCGATTCTAATATGCTTCTCGTCTCTCGTTTTTTTGCATAAGAGATATTTACATTGTAAATTCGCTCGACTGAGACTTGCGACTTTATGAATGCGAACATAAAATTATAGAATACACACAGTGTATCCGCGAATCTAGAAATTAGGTACTTTACATAGAGGCGGCAGTCGTATGCATGTGTGTCACCGCACTTATTATTTTCTGCAAATCATGCTCTCTTGCAGTTCGCGCTTTATGACGCTCTTTTGCGACCATTCGAGTAATCTGCTCATATAGGTTTGTACTATTTATGGAGCTCAATTTTTAGGATAGAGGGATTCGTCGTAAAGTGCCATTTTTACGATCGCACATTATGTCTTGTATAAGCTTCAAGAACGCGCAGTGTGGTATATAGCAAAAATGGGCACTTTGTCAGGGAAGCATCACACGATTGAAATACTTTTTGCCGGAGGCTGCTTTGCCACAGACACAATCCGATAAGGCATCAGCTGTGTCCTCTGTAACCGTCGAGGAAGAAAAAAACGTCACAAGGAATAAACTAGATACGTTTATTCTGAAAAATTTATTGGCGCGCGATTGTCGTTTTAGAGAAGTTTTATCCTCAAAGCGACGCGAGCGTATTGTATCCTCGAACTCGTCATGTTTTCTGCTTTTCCGAGGATTACAGTATATATAGACGCAGGCGCTTCCGCGATGACGAATATGCGCGTATATGTGTATGTTGCAGTTGTTTGTATTGAATTTTTGATTGATTGATCGATTAATTAGATTGCTCTCAGAGTTTTTTAAATCATTATATTTACCAGAAATATTTTTGAATGTGAGCAGGACTGAGTGTATTATGCGACCATTTTCGCACCACTTTATTTCTGACGCTCGGAAAACTATATTTTCGCTCCAATTTATAGACACTGAAAATGATCTTTCTTATGCATAGGTATAGTAAACTTATAAAATTATGGATTTAGATGATTGAGTATTTACTTTTTATAATCAATATCTTTAATAAATTCTTCCAAGAATGATTCCTTAAATTTTGAATATTCGAACCTTTTTATCGGTTGTATTTGATAAATAGTATCTGCCATAACTTGCATCTGTTGAGCGCCTGCTTCTTCAACGTTTACATATTCGAAAGAAAATCGCACACAAATTGACGAACTACTTTCCTTTAGTTTCGAGGAGGATTTAAATAGCTTGCATGCACGTAAAAACTTTACGCTCTTGCACGCATGAACACTAAAAATATGTACTTAAATTTATAGCTATTACTTAGTCAAGGATGCTATACACGCATTACTAGTTTTTCAAATTTCCGTAGAATTTGTTCTACGTGAACGCATAATAATTTTAAAAAGATGGGTATATCTATAGAGAGCAGCGAGCAGGGTATATGTATCACCCATATTCAAAATGCCCCTTTAATAATCATTTTAGACAATAATCCTGATGATATTCGAAATTCCAAACAACAAAACGTTATAACCAAAAGCTCGACTCGTCCGCGATAAAAGAATGACTCATCTGCAGCCGGCATACTATAAATCCACACCAGTTAAAGACAAAAAAAAACAACAAAATGGCAGGCGTCGCTGCAATCAATTTTTTCCTAGTACACTTGATATTTTACAATTGCGCGCGGCGTGTATATACACTCGCTCGCGTTTGCTATTATATAAATTATCACGTGAGCTCTCTCGCACTTTGCGAGCGATTATTGCGATTTCGATGGCAATATTCGTCGTCAGCCGCACCACTATATAAGTACTTACATATCTGTAATAAGCAAAGAGAGGCGCGATTCACACAGGGCGAGACAAAAAATTTTCGTTTGCATACTCCACTGAATCGGAACGTACGAGAGCGAACAATCGATATTGACAAAAAAAAAAAAAAGAAAAAAGGATTAAGGTCGATGCGAGCTTGCGTAACTCGCGCGTCGTTGTACCGACGCCCGATGAGCTGTCGCGTTCATTATTTAAAGATCGATCTCGCGCGGGGAATGGACAATTACGAATTCAATGCTCATTTCAAATTCGCGATCGTAATCGTATGTAGCTCTGGAGCTGAGAGTAACAGTCGAAACGAGGAAAAAGTTAAAGAGTAATATGCAACGTATCGGAATGGATCGACTCTTGTTGAAAATTCCAGCTACTTTGACCAAAGCTCACTGTATCACGGCATGAGCTTACTTTGTTTTAGTAATACGAAAGTTCAGAGTAAGAGTTATATTTTTTTATTACAGAACATTATAAGTATACTACAATTGTTATAACATTATAAGTTCACTTTTATATACTTATAATGTTATAACAATACAACAATAAAGTGAATTTCGTAATCTCGGAAAGACGCGCGTTTGGATTTTTACATGAATTATTAAAGCGCATATAATCAAATCCCACAGAACAGTATATAATTCAACGTTATTACCTTATGTAATATTATATACGTAACGACAAAATAGCAAAGAAAAAATATCGCTATGCAAAATCTCTCTCGAGCAAAACATCGAGCGGAGTAGGAAAATTCAAAAACTACCATATCACCGCATCACGAGCATAAATCATTCCAAGCTCGTCGAGACCGGCGATTTTTTTTTTTTTTTTACAACGAAATATATACATCCGTACAGCTTATCGAACCGTAAATATAACGAGGGTCACGCGTGCTTATTCCAAATCTTCAAATCCGTCCACGTGTGCTTACCTAAATCGTCCGGCTCTCGCGACGAATTTCTTCTTCTTTTCCATATATCAAACGGATAAAAAAGGCAGAATAGCCTCTCTGGTTTAACTGAAATATATACGAACTCGATATGCGATGTTTATATACTCGTATTAGTAGTTATACAGTATATATAAGGACATTTTTCCAGCCGCACATCAGCGACAGCACTTTCAGACATATAAATATTTCAACCGAAAACGCTCATCCCTTATATATTCTCTGGCTTTTGCTCGCAGGCATGAGGCGGAGCAGGCCAACAGCAGCTACAGGCATCATTGGAGAGTCGATCGCCGACCGCGTAAATTCGTTATGCGATGAGAAAGAAAGAGAAGCAGACTGATCGACCCGAGAGGCAGAATCGCACAAGCTACCCTATAGACTTGGGCTCTCGTGAGAATTGATAAGAAAAGCGCAGAGAGAGAGAGAGAGGTGAGCAGTACTAGGCTTTTGTTCTTATTCTTGTTATATACTTATTCTTCAAATCGAGAGTGAGAGAGAGAGAGAGCGCTTCTTCTCCTTTCTTTTCCGAGTATATATATAAGGCTTTCCGTGTATATAGTATATAGGATCGTTTGATTTCTGACCTTCGTGCGCGAGAAGAAGCGACTTTGCAGAAGAAAGAAAAGAGAGGAAGAAAGTTTGATCCTTCCACTTTTTCGGGGAAAGAAAGATGTGTGTGTAAAAAGGGATTTTTTTTTTGTTCCGAAGACAAATGGCGGAGGAAACGTGCAACGTTCGTAAATGTATGGTATATATGCTTATATTATACGCGAGATGGTATATAGCAGGAAGCGTCGAAATTTGATGGAAATAATTCTGGAGAGGCTGATGTATACGCGGTGGAAAAGTATTGAGAGCAGAGCAAACAAAAATGATCGGATTTGTTATGTCTGGGCGTTTAATAAGTATTATAGCGATAGGTCGAGCTTGGATAAATCGAGGACTCATAAATATCGATATACATATGAAACGCGTGTAATCTTGATCGCGACGTGTACTACATGATGATACACAAACAATGGGGATTTCTTTTGGCGCTTTATACTGAAGCAAGATTTTAATTTATTATCATCAATTAAAAATTCATTTTGCCGAATATCAAAATCGTATCTATAACAACACCTTAACGATGCAGTAAATGCTGTGTTGTTTATTAACAGTGAATGGCATAGTTAAGTTAGCAAGATTTTTATTATGCTTACCAAGTACTTGGTAAGATTAACCAACCATTTTTTTTAAATATATTATAACAGTAAGTAGACTATAAGGCAGTTATAGCATGAGAACGGCCCAAGAAGGCAGTTTCGGCATAGGTGGCACACACCGCTTTATAATACATTCTGCGCGCAAATTAAGACGAGGGTAACAAGAAAATGCATATGCGCCACCTATCGCCGCTAGCCAGAAACTATTAGAGAGCTGGAAAAAGTTCAAGGAGAGTGGAGGAAAGTCCAGTCCAAATAGTTTTCTGTTATTTTATACGGCTATACTATTATGGCTTGGCGCTACTTATACAGCTTATATACTACGACTGATTCCGCATGCTCACAGACTCTAGTACATCTTATCGAGCGCAATATCATATTATTCCTCTATAAAAGCTCTGCACACATCATCACCTCTCGGCTCGTCCCAATTCCAGCGAAATGAAAACATCCTCCGCCGAAAATCAGCAATTTTTTAATTTCTATGTATACTTCAGCCATCCGAATCAATGAAGCTATAAATCAATCCCTCCATATTTACATATACTTCTACGCGTTCTTACAGACGAGGAGAACGAAAGGAAGCTCGCCAGCGAGAATCTGAAGCGTGAAAACAGAGGAGACACACAGCATCAGCAACCACGGCGATGGGTTCGCTACCTAACCTGCACGAGCTCTCGCGGGAAAAGCTCTCGAGCCCGGTGCACAGGCCGGCACCGCTCGGCGGCTTTGGTCCCGTGAGACTACCGCCACAGCCACCGCCCCTCGCCCACACGCACAAGCGTGCGCGCAGCAGCGGACACCATCACCACGCTGCCCAACTCTGGGACAACGATGCCATGCTTGAGGTGACACTTTTTACAGATATATTTTTTTCCTTCTTCTTCTTCTTCTTCTTCTTCTTCTTCTTGTTCACGTTGATGATTGTCCTTGTTTCTTAGTATTATGCGAGGGTGTACAATATAAATACTGCGAGTTTTCTGGCCTGATGGATAGATATAGCGCCCCCTGTGCAATAAGGGTGACTGCTTTTTGAGGGGACGACGAGATTTCTTCTTGCTGTGATATCGAGCTTTCGAAGCTTGCGCGGTCTGTGGATACG